>JANTCA010033802.1:0-20904 GCA_024741275.1 Chironex yamaguchii | reverse complement strand
TTCTCTTTCTTTGTTTCCTTTCTTGTTTATGATTGGCTAGTTTTGCTACATGTTTCTTATAAATAGGTTGCCATATACATATACTTTCCTTTCTGACGATTCATACTCTGAGGAATGTCAGACGAAAAAAGCTTTTAAGTATGATTTTAGCGCAATGTCGCAAATTTTCAAGGTGAAATATCACCTTGTTCCAAGAGAATATTCCCTACTATATCACAGGGTATATTATTAGAAAATTTGCTGTCAATATTGACTGCCAGCAATGTTCCCATACCTTGGTGATCCCTGCTTGATACAATTCTCATAAATACAGAAACATGTCATTTGCAAGGCTAGTATTCTGCAAAATTAGAGGCTGGTAGGTACAAGCATCGTATGATGCCTTTAAGGTCTTGGAGCAATGTGAAAAGGCATTTAAAGTCAATGTTGTAAATTCGAGCAGTAATGAGATTACAACAAAATGAAATGTCCTCCATAAAATGATGATTCAGGTGCATATGGTATTTAACTGGGCACACCACTTTGCAACTATTGGTGTCATTGTTTCCATGTAGAGGCAGGGTTTCAGGATGACCATCTCACTCAAATCGTGAAAACGATATCTTTAAAATATCTGACGATGCGACTGCGGACGAATGGAAAGCAATACATAAGACAAATAGTCAACAAAAATATGGCAAGTATTCGCCATCTGCTAAAAATACTCGTACTCTTTAAAAATATTTGACATTTGTAAGGGCATCGGGCTTCCTTAGCCTATGGTCCTCTCCAATGTTTGATTAAAGTTTGGTGTATACTTTATAATTATGTGCTCCTTATTTTCACAATGAACCTCCATCTGCCTGTTTACTATTTAGGCACGGCTTAATGAACACCATTTAAAACTGAATTTACGGTGGTCACATAGGATCAGTTGCGAGGACATTCAGTCGCACTTGTTAAGTAAAATAACTTCTTGACTGTAATAAGCAATGGTAAGAGCAAATTAAGGGGGCGCTCATTCAAAGGTCCTCTACAATTCCGCGTTTTTGAAGGCGCTCGTTTTAATATGTGGGCATACAGAAACAATCTTTCCCTATAGTTGTGGGTAGACAAATTAACGAACAGTAAAAAGACCACTCAATCAATGCCCAAGTCGCTGGTAAACGAAAGCGCGATGTCGGCTTGCTTATCCTAGCTCGATACCCAGCACCCACAAAACACGAAAAAACTGCACCTATGTTGGAAGCAGAATTGAAGAAACGACAGGAACAATTTAACCACTTAAATTTTTTTGTAGAATATATGCCGGTAGCCAGATTTCCGATTAATGTTCTTATCTTTTGCTTGGTATAACATGTTTTATTCGAGTCGTTGGATTTGTCTTCGTTTCATTCTTATCATTATCGTTGGCAATCGTTAGTAAAGGGAGGGATGTTCGTTTGAGGGGCGATCATTTACAGAAAGATTCTTTAGGGGAGGCGTTGATACGAGGGTGCGCTCTTTTGCGGGGAGACACTGTTTCGAGGAAACACAGTATCTAGCAGAGATAAAAGAGGACCTATTAAGAGATCATCTGGTACAATCTTTTATTTTAGTTGGCTAGTGACATCGAGACTGTTCATTGGCAGCCGCTCTCATTCGCCTACGTTTGCTGGGAATTACTTGGATTGAAACTCGTCAGAGGAATTCGATTTGATTTTTCAACAAATTAGCCCAAAGATTCGCTCAATTGGAAACTGACATGTATACTAATTTTGCAGATCTCACGTGAACTTTTTCAGAAATGACCAGTTAACATTCGAACCATTCATCGATATGATGGATGCAATACGACATTTTCATTGTATTAGAAGCCACAAAAGAATTTTTCCAGAATATCCCTAGAAGTGGATAAACGATGAAGACTTGTTATACAACTATGTCCATCTTCCCCCTCTTGCAAGTTCTATTAAAATCTTTCTCAGTTTTGAGAAACAAGTTTCAAAAGCTCGTCACGAAAATAGGCAGTAGTAACTGGCGATGGTTTTTGTTGGTGGGGGAGCAAATTGTCAAGAATTGGTTGTGGACCAGTACAGGGGCCATACAGCTAATTCCCATAAGAGATGTTAGGTAGGAGGAAAAATATTTTCTCTATATTCGTAATACTCAAGAGCCCAGACTACTTCTTTAATTAACAATGGGTTCAATACTCTAACCGACAATGCTTACTTTTAAAAGCTAACGAGGAAATTATGAATTCGCAAAATTTTCAGCACCAAGGATTAATATTTTGTTGCTGATTACACCCAAAAAAACTCCATTGCATTTAGGGCATTTCTCTAAACACATATTTATGCAGTTGTATGTAACCATTTTATAGACACAGACATAAACAAATTCTAATCATTGTCATACAAATTAAAGAACATTGAAGAAAACAAGCACAAACGTTACATCAAGATTCCTTTTAAACAGTTTGCAATATTTTGAAAGATATTGCATATATAAAAAAGGAGCTCATTTCATCCGTTTTTGGGTTTCGCATGTTGATTAAAATCAAACGATATTTCTGATAGGGTCTTTTTACGTTAAAAGAATGGGCAAAGCATTCGGCGTGTTTTCAGACATGGTTTCTTAGGAAATTCTTTATTCTCTTGAGTTGGATAACACCTATCTGCCTCACTGGATGACATTGGAATTTTCATTGCGACTTTGGTTCAAGAAATCCAGGAAATTATCTGTAAAGTTGCCTTTAACGAGTATGGAGCAACAGGACTGCCTAAATTCTTAATAAACAATGGAAAGTTCAGGTCGCAGCTAGGTACTATCTAGGAAATTAAACGAGTTTACAGCATTTCCACTTTGGTGGTTGAGAGAGCACTGCCCAAAATCTGAAAATGAACCACGTTCCAAAAAGTGGCTGTTCATGAATTAAAATCTTGAGCAACGACAGTGCCATGACACTATCACAAACTTCTTTCAATGTCATAGATATTTCTTCATTCCCGTTAGTGCATCTGGGCCTTTTTCCAAGGGGATCCACATCATGAGCAGAGAACAGGTTTGGAATTTCTTCTCCCATTGTTGATTGCTTTAACAAAGTTCTGTATGCAGATCTGAACTGATTTGACGTTTTTGCATGATGGATATCTACATGTGGCATCAGCTGATGGAAAAATTTGAAAAGAAATTAAAGAGCTGTTGTCCTCAAGCCACTGTATTAGACCACTAGTCTCACCAACACAAATTTGATCTTTCTTCATGTATCAACACGAAGCATCTCACTAAGTTATTGTTATGCTCACACACAGTTGAAGCAATTCTGCTTTGAAAATTCCATCAAGCCTGTACAGATTGAGAAATTCCCCTGGCTACACAATCATAGAGCTGTGTTGAGGAGCTGCAAAAAATCCCCGGCTCCTTTCAACTTTTTAGTGCTCTACATGATTTGTGGCTTAAATAAAGAGATAGTTATCTATTTTCTTTTCAACTCTAGATCTAAAGATTTTACCAAGGCATCCTTTTAGCAATATTTCATCTTATTCTCCGCTTGCCTGCTTTACCTCGGACGGAGCTCAAGCTCACGCAGCTGAAATTAAACTGAGCAGACTGAAATTGGCGTTGGGGATTGCTTAACACACAAGGTCATTCCTCCACCAAAATGGTGTTCACCAGCCGACGTCAGGAGTCCTGAATTGTTTTAACTGTCAGAGTAGAACAGCTATGGGCAGGCAATGAGGTACTTCTGTACCTCTGCACCTTCAAGGGGCCTATCCAACTCCCTTGTTATAAGCTTTTCCAGTCTCTTACTGTATCATGCTGCACACCAGAGCAGTAGGGGTCATTCTTTACTTCCCCTGCAGCGGGGCCCTCTCCTACACGGGGAATAGCAATGTTTAAAAATAACTAAAATAATAAAAGAACCAGCAGGGTTTTTTTTCGCTTTTGACAAATGGGCCCAATATGATTTTATTCCAAGTCTGGTGTATGGTAGATGGTGGCACATCATACTACGCCAATCATAGGCTATGTTTTGCTTTTTTTTGTTTTGTTTTCACACCTTGGCATTCTATATTTTATTTGGCTGGTTTTACTTGGCCTATTTTTGAGTTAACTTTTTCCCAGAAAAAATTCCCTCACATTAAGCTATTTCCAGAGAACATTTTTAAAGTAAATACAGTCAACATGGGTCATTGCACAGGGCAAAAGCTTCCAGACTTAAAACAACTTAAAACAAACTGGACCAAATATAAAAGTCAATCACACATGATTACCGAGGGTGTGGCAGAGCCGGTTCTGGAGCCAGAGCCAGTCTAAAAATTCTCTGGCTCCTCAGCACTGTCATCAAGGCACGATATTCCTCTGGGAGAGTGAGGCAAACACTTTAAACGCATTTGAATTTGCAGAGAGCACTCTTATAGGCCTATTAGTGATTTGTGAAGCAGCTTGTTGCACTGCAAACTGGGTTTGTGCAGTGAAAATATTAAGCATATGCATTTTTTACTACGCCCTGGGCATCTCTTGCATTGGCCACTCATTACTGGCGCACAATCAAGATCATTGTCTGTCATGTGCCCCAGGGAGAATACAATTCAAACAACTAACCATATACTGTGTGCATTACATGGTGGCAAATCACAAAATGACCACAAAAATCGGGACGATTTTCCAAGACACGATTTACCTGAATACTACATTTCATTTGTTACACCAGTTGTGACATTTGCAATCACTGCCACAAAATCAGCTTCCTTTCTCTCTTTTTCAACCTTTCTTTGTATGATTTGAAACACAATCTCAAGTAACTCATTCCGTAGAAGTGGCTCTGAAAATAGTTGTTGACTCTCGCTCTCGAGTGTTGACTTAAAAGAGAATTGAGAGCTGCTGTAAACTTTAGAGTAATAAACAGTTAAATATGGATGTATTTTCCATCATTATGAAGATATTGTTACAAGCAGTGGTAGGAGTGGTCCCAACTCAAGGGTAGAAGCAGCTTTATTTGATTCAGAAAATTTCAGAAAAAAGTCATGACTTCTTTTTTCTCCTTGCAAATGTCAAATTAAGAACTCACAACTTAAGTCATATCTATAACAATCTTTAAAGATAGTAAGTCTATCATGTATTACCTGTTTTAGTTATTGTGACCTTACCCCACTTACCTGGGTATGTCTACAATGCACGTAACTGCAGAAAGCAATACAAAAATCAGTTGCCGTATCAGCAACAGCTGATTAAACGCTTACCCTTTAATACCCGAGTATTGTCAAAGGAAACTAGCCTCCTTAGTCCACAGGTCCTCTTCAGTGTTGAATTTAAGGCTTTTTTAATGTTGAATTAAAAGTATGCAGTGAACTGCATGTTCATGATGAAGCTGTCTATTGGTCTACTAGTTGAGCTTCCACCCTTTTGCCCTCAAAAACAGATATTGACTTGGGTCAAAGGCATGGCTTGTCAAAATGCAAGAAGCCTCAAGTCGTGTCCATAGCTTTTTCTATACCTCATTGTGCCCGAGACTGTTGATCAATGCTAATCATGTTCCCATTTAATCTGAGACCGCAAAATCGTTCTTGCGCTAAATCTGTATAAATTGGCCAATTGGTGGTGGCATGTTCAAGAGTTTAATGTCAAAACAGGTATTTCTATGTATCATTGCCCAAGAGATTGTCATCAACAATCATTTAATCATTTTTGCTGGTAGAAAAAGCATTAAAGTACAAAGACTTTCCCTTCTCTAAAGTTGTATTGGAGTACAAAAATTCCCCCTTCAGGCTAGTGAAAAAACGTCAAATTCTTTAAGATGAAGAAAGAAAGATTTTTTATGACTATTTTTACGTGATGCGTGCGATAAAATGGTCGCATTTTTGGCTTCATGCATGTGTGGATGCATGAGCGTGCAATCCACGCATTAATACAATGTCTGCAAAGTAGCAATTCTTTACCAATTTTTTAGTGCAAGTAAAGGTGCATCCCATGTCACCATTTGCCATTAGATACATGAATGATAATGCAGAATTTGAATTTATTCTTGCTCTTATGTGGACCAAATGCATGCATGCAGCAACATCATTCAAGGTCTGTCAATTGTGAAACAAATCTTTCAAGCGATTCATCAAATTTTACTCCCATAATAACCAATCATATCAATCACCATTAATCATAGTGATCATTGTCACTCCTTATCAGTTATCAACATCACTATCAGTAACATCAATACAGCATTATGACGTTTTGCACCCTTTTCGATGGTTGCAAGCAATTGAGTGGTCATATTCTTTCTTGGCTTGTCCCTTACCAACTTTCCTTGGAACATGCGAATCTCACAACATTAGAGCTGTCACAAAGTCTCAATTGTGACATTTGACGTAAAAGAATACATTCTATTTGATATTACAAGGAAATGAACAAATCATAAGTAATGGCTACTTCAAAGCACAAGCAGCGTAATGTGATACAGTCAACCACTAATTAACCCACACCAGGATTTTAACATTACAGGTATCCAACATGAATGTATACTTAATCAAGATAAAAATTTAGATTAATAAACATCATAAAAACAGTAAAGACTGATTGAAATTTCAAAGGTTATTAACAATGAGCCAACCAATGCGCAATTATGGCAAAAGAATTTATTCTTTCAACCTTTACACTTAGTTAGATGACAAACAGATTCGAACCACATTTTTTTTGTGACGAAAAACGTTTGAAGACAGAAGCTGATCACACATTTACATAGTCATGCAATAGTTGCAGAGTATCATAGCAAGTTACAGAATCTAACCATTTCTGGGCTCTTGGGAAAATTATATAAGAATAAGCTCCAACTGAAACTAAGATACTTCAACCTTATCATGATCATCATCAAATATTGCATTAAACTGCACAAAAGCCAAACTATATGGCTATAATGTTTGCATCCTCTACATCAGTATTGATGGTTTGCCACAAATAAGGTCTGCTTTGCTGCATCTGAAATCTCTTCTCCAGTATATTTACCTTGGCAGGCCAAGCCATTCAAATAAGCTCTTTTAAGCAACTCATCTTGTGCCTTCTTTACATTTTCCACTTTCCCTTCCCATGCACGCAATACGCTTGCTTGCAATGCTCGACCATAACTAAATGATAGTGCCCATGGCTTCTTACCTAAAATACAGATGTTAACAACAAGATTTATTTACAACCATTGTTGAATAGAAGCATGATGCAGAAAATCACTGCTTACTTCATCCCACAATTTCATTTCATTTCATTAAACACTGATAGCAACACTGGTAAAAGAATGTGGTTGTCGACCAAATTAAAAAGGTGTTTATCAACCTTGTCATACTAAGTTGAAACATATTTTGCACTACATGTCCTACTCCTGACCTACTTAATCTGCTCCCAAAAGTACATCAAGGTAATTACATTAAAACATCAATTGGAGAACACTGCAACACAAGCAGCATCTTTCAAACTACAGATACAGACCAAAGTGCTAAACATATAGACACTTCTTATTCAGCTTAAAGAATACCTGAAGCTGGAAGTTTAAATACAAACAATGTTTCCGCTACGTCACACAAGCTACAACAGTTACACTAACAACTGACAGAAAAAGATCGGAGTTCTGCAAACTACGACATCCCAACCTGAGTACCAACAATATGGTTGCAAGTGCCTTTTATTCACAACATGCTTCAATGCTACAACTATATAAATATCAAAATGATCACATTGATAATTTAAACAGGATCATGACCCTGTATACCTAAAAAAACATCCAGCAAGTTGTGAAAAAGGAATAACCCCAAAAGCAAACATCAAAGCTTTCAGTACTTTTCCCGAGTGTACTATTCAGCTACCAAGTACCATGCATCAGCATGTAGACGTCACTCAACCATATGCTAGCTGACATCTCCATACATCAATGAAATGATGATGTGGGGTAGATGACCAAAAGCTACAAATACAGAATGGCTTCCAGTGTTGACTCTCATACTACTGTCACATACAATAGGATGATTTGCAACTATTCATTAAGTAAATGGATCAATCCTACTGTGCAATGCCAAAAGTCTACAACACAATCAGGAATGGTCATATCTCTTGAGCATTGCCTGGATTATGCCTACACAGTAATATTTCTTTGATAACCAAACAACACCCAGCCTGAGAAACTTTGCTGAGTGCACTGAATTTTTCAGTGCATAGTTTGCATACAATGTGCACAGCTGACAAAAAATGCACAAATTCTAATTGGGTTCAGGGAGATTCAATTCACCTTCGTATGCACATTTGGGTCCTTATTATCTTAAGTATCAAATTAACAATTTCATTGAATGGTTTTAATCCGAGGTTTGTAGCATGACATATTGAAGTAATGAGCTAATTATAGCGATTTTTAACAATTCTTGCAATGCACTCTCCTTGGAATGTGCGCATAGATGGAACATTGGTGTGCAAAAATGTTGCTAAAAAATGACTTGAAGTGCACACTTCACAAAGTTTCGAGACTAAACCACAAGGGAAATTGCGGTTCCATCCACTTGAAAGGAATGCAACATACTTAACTGCGTAAGCTGTCGCTTGGTTGGTACGCGCGGAGTACAAGGACTTGTTGAGGAATGGTTGCTGCATAATCAATCTGGTTAAGTGCACATTGCAAAGGAATGGAAGCATGTGAAAAAAGAGAATGACATAAACCTGAATTTTCAGTATGAAAATCTCCTTGCCCCTAGTAATAGTTATCGAAGTGGCTACAAATAACCTTTACGTATAGAGAAATAACGGGGCCATACTTCCACCGTCACACAGAAACAACTTCAAGGAAAACTTCTGCCTAGAAACTAAAACTACGGGGTGCACGTTATACTCTCATATACTCTCATTGCGTAAATCAATAAAAGTTGCAAGTCGATAGCTCACTGAAATAGAATGTTGCTTTAAGGATACAATAACTCCAAAATTACCAATAAGTTTGGTAAACAACAAATCTTTTGGAGGCAGGCCAGCTGCAACGTCCATTGATAATTCACATAACACAAGACTGAGACGTTAATGACAGATTTTTAATCTAACCAAATAAATATTAATGAGGTATTACCTGGATGTTTATTAATGGCATCCAGATGAACGGTAGCATCAATTTCCGACTGTCCACCAGACAAGAACGTGATCCCTGGGACAGCAACTGGGACAGTTCTTTGCAAGGTGGTGACTGTTGCCTCAGCGATCTGTTGAGGTGTGTACTTAACAGGGCAACTTTGGCCTACGAGACACGGAAAATTTGGACATAGTTGGATTAAACAAAGTTATCAACATCCAAGGCTTACTGCAAAAGTGAGATCAATACGTTAAATACATATGATATATATAGAGTACGGTATACAGTACTTTACCATTAACGTTGCTACTAAAAACAGGTCAAATGTTAAAAATCTGTATAGTAAATGTAAATGGAGAGGACTCAAGTCAACATAAATACTCATGGACAAGACAGGAGACACTATCAAGTAAAGTTCATGTGTAACAGTGAAAGCAATTATAACAAGCAATGTATATAACAATCATCGTGATATCCATTATCAACATACGATTGTATACCCTAACCAATGTATTTTATACGGAGTGGTACTACATACCCTGCGTAACCATGTTTGGTTTAAGCAATGTTCCCTCAAGATAAACATGATGGTCCACTAGAGTTTTATACACAGTGGCGAGAACACGCTCGGTCACTCTTTGTGCAACTTCCAAGGTATGTTCACCGTCGATTAAGATCTCCGGCTCCACGATAGGGACAAGGCCATTTGCCTGGCATATGGATGCATATCTTGCTAGCACCTGGGCATTTTCGCTGATGGCTACATCTGTTGGAACCTGCTTGGCACAGTTGATTTTGATGACACACCTCCATTTGGCGAACTGTGCTCCTGCTTTCACGTAGTCTTTTACACGATCAGCAAGGCCATCTAGACCTTGTGTTGTCGTTTCATCCTGTGTACCAGCCAAGGGAACTAATCCTTTGTCAACCTTGATCCCTACAATGGTGCCATTTCCTTTAATTAAGTCCACGAAGGGTACGCCATCGCTTGACTTCTGATACAAAGTTTCGTGAAAAAGAATTACACCTCCAAGGTGATTACCGAGACTCTTATCTCCATTGAACAGAAGTTGTCGATACAGACGACGATTCTCTTCGGTGTTCTCGACCTTTATCTGTGCCAAACGTTTTCCACATGTCCCTGTGCTTTCATCAGCAGCCAAGATGCCTTTTCCAGGAGCGACGATTGCCTGAGCTACCTTTGCAAGGTTTGCCTTCTGTTCTGCACTCAAGTACATATTTTGTACTCACAATTTTTCACAGTAGTTAAAAAAAATCGTCGTTCCCTCTCTCCTACACGTGGCAGCCTGGCTGTTTCAAAGCGTGTATTCGTTCGAAGAGGACGTCGAAGTCATCGTACTCTTCAACATTTTTTTCGCTCTCTGCTACGTTTGCGCAATGCGTATTACAAATGGACCAATCACAAGCAACCTGAGCAACAAAACAAAGCCGTAGTCACACCCCCGAAATGTGCTGTTATGCATGCACAAAACTGCATGTCACGATGACGTATGTTGTTGCTGAAAAGAGCAAAAATGTGGCAGTTGTTTTTTTGTCTAAATACAGAAGTAGATGGTTTGAAATCTCAAAAAAATTTTCTCGGCCTGAATATAATGCGAAGCAAGATGTTGAGGTGTCAAAGTTGACAAGGGCGTCGCTTCTACGAGTTGCAGTAAGGTTAAGGAAGATCTTATGCAATCTAGTGTAATTTATTGCTGTTGTATATATATATATATTAAACACTTTAACGTTCGCTGCGCAAAGTGAGAGCTGCCTGGGTTCGAACTCGTAACACAAGCTAACAATCTCCTATGTTTATTTAGAATTATGTAGATTCTTCAAAACTTAAACATCTCATATAACGTTTTGAATAATTCTTCTTCAGATCTAATATATATATATAAATATATGTTAGTATAAGAACTGGTAATTTGCCAGCATTTTCAAACATTCCCTTTATTAACGGAGCAGGCAACAATATACATTTGTGATCAACAATAGCGTTTATGCACTCTAACGAAATTTCTAAGCATTTCTTCAAAAATACAAAGTATGTCTCAAATAGAGGCCGAAAAATCGCCTCCCTGCTTTTCACACAAGAGACCTTAATTTTAGGTGACTGCGTTATTAAAAACGCTTTTTTATACCAGCTAATTCCATTGGACCTGAAATCTATTTATGACACATAAACACAGAAAAACAGCTAACCTATTTTGTGTTGCAGGTATGCATTCCTTATGGATATCACCATCTCTCCACTGTCCTTAACAGCCAGTGGTCTCTTCAGACGCATAAAACCTTGCTATGACCTTTCCGATTTGAATTTAAGCAGAATTCATCAGTTAACAAAGCGTTTTTAAGTTGACCGGTTATGAGAATGGTATTGTCAAGCCCATTCTCTGGAAGATCCACGAGTTCGAAAAGTGGGTCATACTGAATTGAACGCTGGGAAGATCTCTACAACTTCTTCAGGAGAAGCTGTAAATTTGTGGTTGAGAATCTCGTTGGTTGCAACGAATCGATTACCTCTAGGGCTAGAGATGAAAATTTACATTTCAAACTCGCAATCAGTTGACCCCAATTCCCACCCTTACGGCATAGTACTGGTAAAGCGTTGCTCAAAACAACTGCCATATGCATTTCTGAAGCTAAAATAGTAGTACCAAATAACAAAGTAAATAATCTCTCCTCGTAACGTTCATATGCATTCGCTCTTTTCTACAATGTTCTGTAAGGTACATCAGGCTAATCTATAACGATGGCTGATAATATTTCATGTTTTCTGCTCTCAAGGGTAAAGAATCTGCCCTAGGAGAGAAGCAATTGTAAGAACAAGGGGAGAGGTTCTATTTAAATTCGCATAGGTATGATCTAACGACAGTGCACCTGTATAAGCAACTGGGTAGTGTTAGTAGAACGTCGATTGCTCTAGGGCTGTGGTCGCCGAGTGCTGGGAAGGGAACACGTCAGGTGCAAGAATTGGTCAATTAAGTGTATGTTGCACTGACCTATTTAGATAAAATTAGCAGAATAAAAGAGCTAATTCAATGCCTAGATCAATTCCTAAAATCTCCTAGCCAGTTTGTTTACGTATCGCCAAGAACAAAACAAGGAAAAATTTTGTTAAAACATTTAATGACATAATACAATGAGCTAGAAGGGTCGGTCTTCAAGTTTCTCTCTTTTTACATTTTTGTAGACAAGATGGAGGGATTATGCGATTCCGACCACACAATTTGTCAAGGCAAGAAAATTATAAAGAACTGCCATGGTCAAGTGGATAAAACGACGCTCTAGCAAGGGGATGCGAAATCAAATTTCCATCAATATCAGCAAAGAATAATGGCAAGAAAAATAACAGGAGCCCGCTGACTGAAAGAGATTCTTGCATAGCTGTACACTAAACGCGACAACGAGTATCATACTAAAAGAGGAAACGAATGAAGACAAACGAAAACGGATTGAAATAGAAAATGATCTTCAAGTAATTCTTCATTGAAGTCTTATTCATAATCGTTAACAGCAATTTCACAATTCAGAGTGCTAAATTTGATAAACTATTGCTTGAGTACATATACGACAACAGCTTTACAAATTTTTGTCCCGAGACATACAAAGCACTACTTCTATCTTATTCAGGCGATGTTGACACTTAGATAACTTACTAGTAAACTATAACAGAAACCTTTCAGGCCGATTTTGAGCTCGTTTATTTTGGAAATTGTGCAAAGCATACAACGAGACAAATACGTGAGGCGCTTCTATCGTAAACTTCAAAATTCAAGACCCCTTTTCAATGTTTAAAGAACTGTTGATAACTGGTAGATGTAACCTAATATTTACAATGCCTAAATTGAATTTATTACAACATATAACAAGAGTTTACTAAGCACAGTAAGGCATCGTGACTCGCTAGAAACGGTGTATACGTATTAAACTGATTGACTGATGCTATCAATATAAGTTAATTGTTTTGGAAGAACAATCGAGTTTAAAGAGAAAACCAAAAGGCATATACTTCTAAAAAATTAATAAACCTCGATTCTATCGGGAACAACGAATTGTAAACTGTTAAAAATGGCCTTCAGCTTGAGTTGGCTTAGACTATATCGCATGAGATGCATGACTAGCCAAAAAGCAAATTTTAGAGTGGGAAGGGCTGTTGAATTTCTTGATCAATTCAAGCTACTCTTTAAAAAAACATCTCTTTGTTTTAAGAAATGTAAAACTGACTTATAAAAATGAAACAACAAGAAAAGCAACTCTAACGCAAATTTACAGAATTTTACAGATTTTGTAGAAGTGTACAACAAGCGTCTGCCTTCGCCTCAAGTGCAACACTTCTTCCCAGTATCGTTGCGAAACCCCTTATGGAAGACAAGAATAAAATACACCAATACCCTTTTTGCTATACAGTCCAGGCCTTAGGACTACAAAGTAACGTTGGTTACTGCAATACGAGAATAAAAATGTTTATCATTAGTCTCTCCGTTTGACAAAAAAGTACTTAGTCAATCCAATGCCCCAATCACACATTGTTCGGTTTTTCCTTTAAGAAGTAGAGTGATTCCATGAATAATTCTCAGTCAAAGACGAAATCCTATTAGATTGCTCTTTCCACATAATGCGCAATCTCAAACAGAACCTACAGAAAACACATAATAAAAATGATGACCGGACAGAGTGAACTGTTTAAAATCAGAGTACGTTACTTTGCTATGGATTCGACGAATAACCGTTAATTCAATCTCAAATAACTAGGCACCATCAAGTCTATCTATCTAAAAGAATACATCTTCCTTCGTTTTAACTCATTTTATATCTTCTACGAGACTTTGTTCTGTCGACATCAAGTTCCTTGTAATCAAAATTTTAGGGTTTTTTTGTCAAATAATAAATCTATAGCATCTTACTTTCCAGGTTTAACTTCACCAATCAAGCACTCGTTCTGAAGACGAAATACGTCGCTGTCACCCTTTGATCCGCTAAGGTAAGGTGAGTCAACAACCTTGTCATAACTTACTAAACACGGCACACCATCTCATGATGCAGTGAAACCAAGGAAATATTTAACACGTTACCGTAAAAATCTCACAGCTACCAAGGCTCCCCGTGAATAGATATACAAGTATTCCCTTTCAAGAAGTGCTTCACGATTACCACTAATAAATTTTGTGAAGTTATAAAAACCCTCCTTACAAATAACTGCAGCATCACAAAAATTCGTTCGGGTATCCTACTAGCATAGCTTTGACCCGTAAAACCTAGATTTGAACACGGCATTTCGTTTACTACATACTGAGGAATGTATATCTACTACAATTAATATCAAAAGAGAATAGATTAGTACACAAAGAACACTTGATGTAATTTTTAACGTGCAAGAATGAAACATTTATGAGATGAAGAACCAAAAAAGTCTTCAAACACAACGATCACCTATGACTGATAAACACGACACGGCGAGGTTTTTCTGGCACTAGGGTGATTGTAATAGAAAAGACGGGTAAGAATAAATCTGTCTGTTGTAGAGGTCCTGTAGTTGCTGATGTCATTGAAAAGTCTGGGGTTCTTCAATAGATCTTGCGACGGGCAGAATCCGACTGAAAATAGCGTGGTGACAATTTGCGTCACTCTATCCCACATGCTTCGTTCTACGACGACAGAAAATGCTTGCAGGAGCGCTGCCATCCCTGAGATTGGGTCCCACCAGCTACTTTCCCAACCCACTCCTTTTCTCATCCGTGACTTGGGACCAGACAAGGGTAGAGTCGGGGTCGTGCAGCTGATAGACAGATAAATGGTAAATTGAGATTTCGAGACATAGATACATAAAGCAAGCGTACCTCGATAGCAATAAGAGCGATGATTCCTAATTCGAGACGTATAGAGTGTTTTTCATGGAGATGGCTACGAAGAAGTTCGACCATTTCCGAACACATGCTTAACTTTTCATTTGTGACCTAAACGGGCATAAACAGATTACAGATTAACCAAGAAGAAGCTTAAGCAAACTTAAATAGAACAAAATCCTTCTAATACAGACATTTAAAGTAAATACGCATCAGTATCAAAGGTGACGATGATTAACATAGTTGTCGTACAATTATTTGTGCGTCTATACACGTATCAACTTGATACCACAAGCCTGACTTCATCAAATCAGTTTTCCTGCATAGAAACAGCTTTTTGCCACGAACATAAGTTACTGTTTCATTGACTATCTTACTACAGTCATTTATTCATTCATTCATTGAGTTATTCATGTATTAATATTTGCAACTACTTATTTATTGAAAACGTTTCATATGTGTTACCAAACATGTACACTTGCATATAAATTTATCAATCTAATATCATATACTAATATTTCAGAAGGAGAGAACGGGATTTAAGGAGTCGGTTTCAGCAATGTAGTTCACTGTTAAGGTTTCATAAACTCCACAACTGATGGATCATAGCTCGTGATCGATCATAAGGAAGTCACCATATTTCCTATATTGTGTTCAATGCAGACAGTACGGGAACAAATTTTTTCATCTTTGTTAAAGCTACGCAAAAATGAGGTTAACTGTCTTTAAGACAAATATTCAATTTAGTTCTTTTGCGCTGTTAAAGAGGGTATACCTATTCATCCTTTGGCCGTTCTTAATGTTCCACACGAAATCTTTAATAATGATTTGGTACAAACACAAACACAGTTGAAATACATTAAACGACAGGCTTGCAAAGTTGCATGTTTGGAAAGTCAAATGTCGTTACCCAGCAACCAAATCAAAAACACCCAAACATAAATCAAATCAGCAGTGCCTCATTTCTATAACGAGGACTTCCATTCGTTTATAGTAGCTTAGCATTCTCTATCAAAATATTTTGTGGCGCTTTCATTAAATAAGTTAACGAGGCAGATATGCATCACGATAATGCCAGCTCAGCCAGCATATACTCCTCGTTATTAGAGCAGTGTTGAGTATTCTAAAACCACATTGTGGGCATTTAAAAAACTAGATGTAGTTTGAGAAATCAGGTGGAAAACGCAGTCTTATTAAAAACTTGAAAATGATGATCACGACGAACATTTCAGAGTTGTAAAAAGGATAAGTCCCTTGTTGATTATTCCATATTTTTATATGAACAAACCAGAACAAATATACTTTTCTAGTCGAACTGTTTTTACACGATTTCGCATAGGACTCAGACTTGGACGAACCGTTTAACAAACACCTTCAACGTGGGATAAATATTAAAAAAAATTCCCAAAAATTTACGGCTTCGAATCTCTATGGATACATGTCCGGGTAAACTTGATTATTCCATATAACTTTTGATCTTCAAACTTCACCAGAATGAACGTATGGCATGTCCAACAAAGACAAAGGCGCTGGGGGAACATGTTTTGTATCTCAGCTATGAAAGTTTGCAAGTTTATATTTAGATTAAAACCAGTTTTCAAACTTTTCGAGCTCCAAGTTCTACCTCAGGTAAAGAAGTGAGAGGATTCAAACACGCACTTTTACTAAGGGAACTGAGACAAATGGGACAAAGAACAAGAAAAGCTAAGGAAATAAATAGGTGCCAGGAAAGGAAAAAGACAAATTCACTTTATCTACAAAGAACTTGTTGCTGAAAATTGACATAGTAGGCTTCATGAACTTGTGATAAGCATAACATAGCATGAAAACCTCTATAGCTTTTTAGTGTGTGCAATGGCAATATCGTAACAACCCCCGCCCCCCCAAAAAACCCCTTAAAAATCGAAAACACCTTCCCACACACACCTCTACTTCATACATCCCAAAAACAAACAAACACGCAAAAACAAGACAAACTTGCACCTTTTGTCCTCCAGTAACCCACTGCGCGCGTACTTTGATGTTGATATTTCATCTTCAAACTCGCGCGATTAAAGCGTACTTATCGCAATGAAACTAGAAGTCCAGGAGCGCGAACCTTCGCCAAGCCAATGGTATGAGGTGGGATTCCCAACCTCATAAAATTCAGATGTTCTGGAGTAATAGACGTCATGGTAGGTGAGTAATCCCTAAGTAAAGTTCCTCACTAACTGTAGTTTTATGACGATATGATTACCGTAACTTTCAAAGTGATTTAGAATCCTGGATCTCATCAAGATCATCACAAAAAAAAATCAGCCGGATCTGATCAAGGTGTACCAACATATGGTAAAAATGACAGAACGATACGTTAACAATGTTTTGAGATATTGTGCAATCTAACCAACCAACCAACAAACACACCCTGGTGAAAACATAACCTCCTTGGTGGAGGTAATAATTGCGGTTTCAGATCAGGGCTTGTTTTCAAAAAAAATGTTTCACATAGATCCAGCGTTCATTATTCCATATTATGTCATGGTAAAAGATGAACATTTTTCAACCGAAGAAGCAACAAAATAAGATACAGATTCAACTCTTTCACGTAACATCTAACCTTTGTTCTTCTTCCTATGTCGAGGTATTTACAGGTCTTATTGTACAGGAATTCCAAGTTCTCACGATCCCAATAGAAGTCTGGTGTCATAAGTAAGTCTGAGTACAAGTTTATCTGATTTCTATTAAAAATGCACACAGAATGAAATAGAATGAAATTAAGGTAGTGTGCAATAATAAAATACAAGTAGGGTGTATAAGTAACATTGGCTTAACGCAACTCAATACAGGTAAAGTTTTTCATTGTTACACAGGGATCGACATGATGCGTTGGTCTTAACTACATGGTATTTACTTGAAAAAATAAACACACGTAAACAAATTCTGGTATTGACAGCAGAGAATCAAGTAGACAAATGACTACAGCACAAAGCATGCGACCAATATTGCTATTAACGTGGAACTGCTTGGAAAAAAGTCGATGTTGATTAGTTATTGAAATCATTCCATGATAATGATGATGGTGATGATGACGATGATTATGGTGATGATGACGATGATTATGGTGATCATGACGATGATTATGATGATCATGACGATGATAATAATTAGTTTGCTACTGGTCAAGTGATGATGCTTCAGTAGCCCGACGTATTTGCTTACGTCTTACTTACCTTAGTGATAAGAGTTCACCGGTCTTTTGCAAGACTTGGCGTGTCGACATATTCAATTTCAAACCTCGTTTCAAAAGCTAATGGTGAAAGAATTTGATAATCAAACTATATTTCGAAAATCGGGAATAGTAGTAAGTATAGATAGAGCAGAGACAAACACATTTCGATAAAAAATTGTCTTTACACACCGATGTGATATGATATCATATTCAAATGAGAACGTATCCTGCCAACCGGGGTAACCGTAACCGCGACTGGATTAATCCGTAACCACGCTTTGAGTAGTGCGAGAATGACTGACATGTTATGGCTGAAAATTCGCAGACGCATAGTAGAACTCTCCAACAGCGCTGTTAACACACAAGTGATAACACTTTGCAATTTTAAACAGTTACCTACTTTCTTTGAGCCAAACATAAAAGAAAGCTCATTTCCAAAGTTTCCGCATTTTTACTTAGTATATTGCTGTCTACAGCTAGCGAAAACATCATGTAAAAGTCACATCCAATGGCCAATTAGGCCTAAATGACTCCCTTCAGGTCACAAATTACATGGTATGCACTAAAAATAAATGTTGGGGTGAGATGCTCAGCCCTCCATGATTATACTTTCCATTCTGTACCTCTATCCAAACCAGCAAAGATTTGAATAGAAAATGTCAATATTTATGAAGGAAAACGTCGATAAATATTAGAAAGCCCTTACAATTGACTGAGAAGTTCCCTTTATATATTCCTGACATGCTGCACGTCTTGTAAGGAAACCTTCAAACATGTTTCAATACAAACACAAAACGTTTGCTTGGGTTTATCTGCAGGACCTTGACTATAAATTGAATTTAAGGCGAGCAAATCGAGAACAAAAGAAACATCTGGCTTCAACTTAACCGAATTTTTGAGAACTTATCTTAGCCTATTACCATATGTGAAAGATAAATGTAAAAAATCGTGCCAAAACAACTGTTGAATCATTTCCAGTGCGTTGCGACATACCTAAGTGTTAAAGATTACTTTTTATGACCTCCGTAATTAACTCATTGCATTACATTTACACTCCGACTTGCAATGAAACGAAACATGTGGACAGACCAGCCTTAAAGAAGTTCATGCAAATTTACGAATCTCGGGGTCGGTTCTCTTTCCAACAGAAAGATAACAGGTGAGAATGGATAAAACAGACTGTGACATAAATCAGCCATCTTAAATTTTTTAGTATGTTAAATCGCCGTTCATTATGTCAAACATCTCTCATACGATACACAACATCGATTTGTCATACGATTTATGACAATGTTAGAAATTAGAAGCTTCCGCTGAATGGCCAGGCTAGATGGCGCAACGACTTTTTACGTGAACGACCGACTGAACAAATGGGCGAATGAAAGAACGATCAAACAAAGGACAAAATAAACAATTAACTAAATAAATAGATGCTCACCTCGGGAATATTTTGCAGCGAGTCAACAAAATCATCTAAAGCTGATTCCCATATAGCAAGCTTTACTAGAAAACAAATGGACAGACATTCTGGTAAATATGCAGCTTACTTACAGGAGCTATATAGACCTTTTCGGTGTTACGTCATACAGACGTTGTCAATGGCAACGATGCAACGAAGGGGCAAACAATGAGGTCCGTCAACAGCGTTTCCTATGGAGCATGGTCTTGTCTTGGTATTATTTTAGTGTTTTTAAGGTCTTCTACTTTGTAGAATACCATCTAGATACATTAATAAGTGGGGAGAAGCAAAGGGAAGATATTCAGAGAAACTTGAGCGTCCTTCCTTTTTGCAAAATTATTGTCTTCTGAAGTATACTTGCCATCTCTGGCACTAAGGTCGGAGTGTGTTCACACCACAAAAACCTAACCTCGACAGAGTTAAGTGTTTGATGTAAAGTTACTAACATGCTGGTCTAGACACATGATATTGGCCATAAGGTATTCTTTTTCTTGCTTCAAGTGGTCAATCTTGATGACTGTCCACTTCAGCTTCATGTTCAGTGGTACTGTAGACTAAAGAAGTGAAGAATCTTCATTAGGGGAAGCTTCTTATGAATAAATAGCAGTCTGTAAGTGTAGGGATCACGTTTTCTTGAATAGATTTGTTTCACGGAGTAATTTTTTAGGCTATCTATCTTTCTTACAGTTGTTAGTGGCTTTATCGGTACTTTATTCTGGCCCTGTATTCAAAACCATACAAAAGTCGAAAGTAAATGGACTTTATAAAAAAGCTTAAAGCTTTCCCAATCAATCCATGATTGCTGTATCCGTTGGCAATACAACTTTTTGACATTTTCAAAGCAAAATAACTTAAAAATAAACCAGGAACCTACCTTCCCTCGCACCAAAACTTAAAGTTTTAAGGCCGCGATCGACTTTGTTTGCCCCTCCAACTTGTTGCGATGCGCGGTTGTTAAGGGGAACCGAAAAGGTCTATAGCGATATATATATATATATATATATATATATATAAAATAAACTACAAAAGCCTCAATCTCCTATGTTTATTAAAAGATTATATAAATTCTTCAAAAAATAAACATTTCATATAACGTTTCGAATAATTATATTTATAAGAATAATTATATTTATAAAAATAAATATAAAGCACTGTGTGTCTGTTGAGGTATTACAAATATCTGACACTGATGAAGGCTTAAGCCCAAACACAGAAAAAATTATTCAATTGATTAAAAAATTAATGAAATAAATAAGAAAGTACATATATATATATAATAAACTACAGAAGCCTCAATCTCCTATGTTCATTAAAAGATTATATAAATTCTTCAAAAAAT
>JANTCA010033792.1:0-20905 GCA_024741275.1 Chironex yamaguchii | reverse complement strand
TTAATGAATTTCCCTTACCCACCGCTGGGTTTCGTCGCGTGATACCAAGGACTTTGGAAGTCCTTCACCAAATCTTTGTGCCGTGATGGCACGGAGGTTTGAGTGTTGGTTTTTGAGTCTGAGGGTTCCAAGTTCGAGCCCGGTCGGCTCCCACTTAGTGCAGCTATTGTAGTAATGCTCCCCTCTTGACAAATATATAAAAGCACTGTGTCTGTTGAGATACTATATATGTATATATATTTTTTATGGATTTCTTCAAAACTGCTTACGTATTTCGATTAATGAGATTCAACGTCATACAGAAAACAGAAATGCATCGTAATGGAGCTTTTATCCAAGCAACTAATTGACTTTTTTCCCTCATTGCAAATTGCAGGACGTTTACTCTTATTTCAATTTTCGGCCTATTGATGATCAAACTGCTCAGCCATGAACAATGCAAGTCAATTTTTGAGGAGACGCTCCTTACTGGCAATCTTCGGGATTCTTAAATTATTATGTAAATGCCCTTCAGTAAGAAGATTTCTGATTGATTTTACCTATATTTTACATTAATTACTATTTTGATTTTGAGGACTTCGTCTCCATGTATCCAAGACACACGAATACCTAATTTGATGGGAGAAAAATTACAATATTATGTAGAAAACTATATCGACATGATTGATAAACCAAATAGAAAGCCCTCTAGCCTTTTCTTGAAAATAAGCGAAATAACCTGCTGGACTGTCGGGTTAGGGGCAGATACCTCCATAATAATGGGTTCGCATTGGTATTTTAGAGCTTCAAGTAATAAGGTTTCTTCAGCAGGGACAAGGTTCCTGCTTTGTCGTTTTTATATGTCCGCCAAGATGGTGAATTCTATTCACTGGAGAGACATTAAACACTTGGCATTTTAATCATTGCTCTTTTGTAATATGGGAAGACATCTCTAGTGGGCTAAAGCTAATCCTCAGTGAGTAATGATAAAGACTGCCAGGAAACACAAAAGCAAGATCTTGCACAGAGGGAGAGAGAGACACACACAGAGGGCCAGAGAGTGAAACTTTAAAACGTTAAAATACTCTGGAAAGTCTATTATAATCCACGAAGAGATCCTAAGAAATGTTGTTTTGACATATAAAGCATGAGGCAAACCTCTTCAAAGTAACACGGTTTACGAGGCCACGCTCGCTTGCAAACGTGAACAAAATATTCGGCAACAAAATATTCGTCTTGAGAAAACTCATCAAATCTTTAAGAGGGCATATGTTAACAGAATATGAAAACAGGATACTATAGTCATTTTGGCGGTAATCACTAGTATTTGGAGGATTTAACACAATAAACTGCACAAAAGGAGTTTCAAGGAGCGGTTTTGCACAAATAGTAGAGTAACTTAGGAGCATGGCCTAGGACTGCGGATGCCAACTTTTCGTAGAGCCTGTTTACATGAGGTGGGCTTTCCCACCTAAGTGAGCTGACTCACTCTGGTGGGATCCATTTATCTTGCGTTTACATGAAACAAGCTTCATACCACTTTGGTGGGATAGCCTCCTCTATGTTTTGAAGACATTAAATTGTAGTCATCCAAAAAGACCAATGTTACCATTGGCTTCCCCTATCTCACCTTCATGTTGCGGGTGGTTACAAGTGCACGTGTCACGAAATAGGGCAAACGTTCAAAGGATTTTTAAGTGACTTTAATTCTATTATACTTCAATTTAGATTTATTGATTATTTTTCTTAGTAGGCAACTCTGGATAATGACTTAAGATGCCTATGAATAACAGAGAATGATTGCGTATAAAAGTGGCAGATACAGAGAGAGAGAGAGAGAGAGAGAGAGTAGATGGATAGATCGGGGTATCCTTTACGGATATCGAGTAGTTCTAGGGATAAATGGTGAAGTTTTAAACACTTGCTGAACTTAATGTGACGGCTGCCACTAATCGAGCTGGGATTTTGTATTGATCGCATGGGAACATTATTTTTCGTTGTATCCTTAATTCCTTGAGAGCAGAGGTCAGGATAGGAGATATGGACAATGTAACAAGAATGAGTTTAGCACTTTTGAAAGTAAGAGCTGTGTATAAGACGCCTTCAGACACAACATATCAAGAGAGGAAACAGGTTATAATGAAGAGCAATACTTGACAGAGAAATCTAGAAATAGTCCAACTTTTAATTTATTACTGAGCCTCTTCATTAAATCAGACTGAATATGTGAAATGTCATTTGAATCGAAGATATTTGTAAAATTTTCAGCTAAAAATTATAAAAACGTACAAGGCGAAAGTTGCAAGGAGGAAGTTGCACTCTAGGTGATGAGGAGCAAAGCTGTAATTTAGGAGACAGAGTAATAAATAGATCAACAAGAACAAGATAAAAAATTAAGCGAGAATTAGAATGTTGGGTCTTGTAACCTACAAAAAGTAGAATCTGTAATTTTATCTCGATCAATCCACCAAATTTTGATTCAGCCAGCTTTAGCCATACTACAGAATGTTGTTTTAATGAAATATTTCAAGATTGTACCACGTGGCGAAAATTGTGAAGGTCATATACCAGGAGTGGTATAAATAGGAAAAGATCTTGATAATGGTAATAATAATAACCATAATGATAAGGTGATTGTAATGAAATAGTCATTATGACAATGATGATGATAATGATAATAAAATACCAATAATGATGATAATATTGAATTATGATAATGATGACGGGTAAGGACGATGATGAAGAGGAGGAACAGATGAAGATGAGAGTGATACTGTGATGTAGTAGAGCAGAGAACGATGTTAATCAATCCAAAACCTTTCATTTTCAAATATACTCCCACTTTAGCGTAGGAAGTGAATGCATATATAGGTAAGCTCAGGCATATTAAGGAGCAAGTTACATTCATTGCTTCCGATTTTGTAAGCTTTGGCGTTTGACTTCGGGTTGGCATTCCGTGCTCCCCCTTCAACAAAATATTGATGCGAGGAACATGAGGAGAAACGAACTTGTATGTCCTGGCGACGTGGTATATTTCTAGGAGTGATCAAGACGGGCTCAGTGTAAAGGATGTTCTGTGTCTTTGAGATTAATCCACCGGTGACTCACTCGACCCAAAGATAACGACAGAACATTATGTTCAGTGATACAGGGCGCTGCACGAGTGCGATGGCTCCATTCCCAAGCAACGCTTAGTATCAAAAGTTGAATTCAGTGGTCACAAAAAACCACAAAGCAGTTAGTGACTGAAATACACATGTTAATGAGCTTACTGTGGGCGGGATTACTGACACGCACTGGATGACAGTCGTTGTAAATCGGCTAGAGTTTCCAAGTTCGATTTATTGTACGACGCTTCAGCGAATAACTGGTTGTTTACTCTACAAAACAGACATTTTGTTATAAATACATTCCATGCATTAACTACAGCTCTAAGATCATCTTTTAATAAAGTCGAACCAAGGAACTATAAAAACCTGTCTTCTGCGTGGCAAATGCTAGCTTACTGTCCTTCGTCCTCTCGAGATAAGGTCGTGGCGGATCATGCCTGTCTTTGAAGCACTTTGCGAATCTTTCTCTAATATTTTTAAGAGAGACATACCCAATGCAATCCAAGTATTGCGAAAAACAGGAAAGCTGAAGTCGGTTAAGTGCTGGCTTACAGACTACTGGGCGCCTAGGCAAATATGATATCCGGCCTAAAAAAGTTGGTTAGACACAGTTCAGTGATAATGAGAAAAATTGCTTTCAGCCGCCTCTGCTCTCTAACAACTTAAATGAGACCCTGTTCCTATTTGGCAGTCCATAAATTCTGATAATATGCTTGTACGACAGCCACAATCAGTCACTGACTCGATAGGGCAGTTAACAAAAATACCGCAAAGACAAATACGCACACCGCATGAAAGCATGAACGAACACTTCTTATTAAGTGGTAGAAAATACGTTGTGTTTCAATGATAGATTGATAATATCACTTTCCTTGACATCGTTATGGCAACTATGAAACTCAAAAGGAGGCTGCGTCAATGTCTTGCTTGACAGCCAAACGACATATTTTAGTGGACGAAACTTTCTACTTAGAAGGGCGTGCGTTCAAGGGACCGCGTTTTCACCACAGTGGACCGACTTCTGCCAAATAGATATTGTCTGGTCAGTTTTTGCATTTCCTTGAAGTTCATGCATCCTACACCGCGAATAGTAAGGACGAACATTTCACAAAAAAGTCTCATTAAATGTATCGTAGTTTACAGGATACGAGAACCAAAAAAACCCTCTAGCTTCTCTAGATATAACTAAACGAAACTACATCGGAACTAAATATAACTGTAACTGATATCAAGTTGCATCTTACCAGTTTTACCCGACAAAGTCTCTAGGGGTGTCCATTTAAGAGCTCTCTAAATTCATTTTGAAAGCATGCACGGTTGCTCATACGGACTCAGTCATAGCCCCTAAACATTAACATCAATGTTCATTAAGTGAGTACATTTGCGCATCCGGCCTTGAAGAATAGACTGTCTTGAAGTTATTACTTACATCACCTCAGCTCCTTATCCTATTCTCATAATGAATGCAGGTAAAAGTGTAGACTTAGATGTAGATGCAAGCAAAAGTGCCAGATGGCATGGGCATTGGTGGACATCCAAGCAGGGTGGATGCATGGCAGATAAATCATAAGAGTGTTACATATTTTGAAGACTTAAAACAGATATAGAATGCGGTTGAACTAGTTTTTTTAATTTCTCAAAATCTGATTCAGCGTCCAATTCTTGGCAACTTTACCCACTTAATAACAACATCCTCCAGACCAATTAGATACGTTGTCGCTATCAAATTGCAACTAGACCGGGTGATAAAATTATTGGAGGTGTGACTCCCCACATACCATTATTTACGCCCACTATATATGATCATTCATTTGCTGCAACTTGTACACTGTGAAAAACGACTTCTTAAGATGGATCCTTCTCTTTCCCCAAAATGTAAAGTTACATATTTACCATTCTAATGAGTATAAGCTAGAGCCATAGCACCACATTTTTGTAACTTAAGCCTTGTGAAAGAAAAGGTAGGCCAAATTTTGTGACCATGTCCTAGTAAAAGTAGATTAACAAATATCTAATTAGCTCTTGAAGTCTGCCTCAGAAGATTTCCAGAGGTATTTAATTTTTGACAATGCTTTTCTTACAAATCCATTGCACAGACTCGTAAAATTAATTTTGTCTTAGGTCTTAATAGATATATAAGATCGTTGTAATGTTAGATAATTTTAATCTATAGCAATTTGATTTTTGCCATGGTATATTATTTCTGCCTTTGGACAAGAAATATTCTTTTGCGAGACTCGTAGCTAAGTATACGCGAAGAAATGTGCAAACATTTATTGAATCTGGAATCAGTAATAGTTAACTTATCAGTTTAACTTAGCTATAAAATGCTTTTTAGCGTCATTCTCCCAGAAGTTCTTGTTTTGGTTTATCAACTAGCTTAGTAAATGTTTAAAATTTCGTTTGAGTGAATCTTTAATAAATTACAATATGACAAGATGAAGGGGTTAGGTAAAATTCATTTAATATCATTACTAAATCGCTCTGGCTGATGCGCGACAAACTTTATTGGATATCCTTTAGAATACTGAAGCTTTCTTTGTTTTCTTCTTCAGCTTCTAACTCACGTGTTAGACGTTTGTTAGCCTCTTGTCAATAAAGAAAAAATAGCTTTTCCTTTTCAGTGAATTTCATATTCATACTCATATTCATATTCAAAATAAACGTAAATGTAGGAGGTGACTACAACTCTTTCTTGAATTCGCCGGCTAAATTAAAAATTACTATTACCGCTTGTTATAACTATCTTGCTATAACATAGTGTTTTTAAAGAAAACAGTGATTGCACCTTGGCCAGGACTTAGTCAAAACTCTCAGCAAAGCTTTGTCTTGCTTCCTTGCTTTGTTCTCTAAATAATAAACGTTTTCAAACCTGGTTTTCCTGACTTTTTTTCAATAACGTGAAGAAAGCAGACAGTGGGACAAGGCCATCAACTGACATACTTTTATTTTGGAGGCATACAAAGCAACAAAAATTTCGCAACTGGTTGAATGCTTTGCATTTGTAATATTTGTGTTGAAATAGTAGCTCACTCCCCTTTGAAATGGAGACAAAAGGTTACCGGTCGTTGCATGAAGATACTGGTTCAATATATGTTCGACGTGATGTGACCTTGAATGAGTGCGAGTTTGGTGAATTCACAAGTACTGAGCCTTCTTTCAGTACCTGTCCCAGAGACAGTGTCTCTTCCAGTAGGAGATGCAGCTGATTCAAAACTCGACGAAGGAGGCCAAGTAGCTGAAGAAGAGTCACTACATGAAGCCAGGAGGAGATACCCACTAATTAGATATGGCTTTGACGAGTAAATAGCAAAGACAGCATTACAACCTCACTGTGTTATGATATGCCAGGGGATGGAGCCAAGTACCATGTAAGAAGCGTTGAAGAGTCCCAAAGTAGACCAGTGGAAGCAGGCGGCAGAGCCGGAGTATAGATCACTGATAGAAAATGACATGAGGGAGTTGGTGGATTTACCTCAGGGAAGGAAACACTTTGGACGCTGTTCGGTCTTTAAAGTGAAATATGGTGAAGATAGAAATGTGGAGAGATAAAAGTGCTGAAGACTTGTTGCGAAGGGATACTCTCAGGTCAATAAAATTTACTATAATGAGACGTTTGCAACAGTTGTAAGGTTTACATCCATAACAACCTTACTTGCACTTGCTGCACAGAGTTATCTCAAGGTTCATCAGATGGATGCAGTGACAGCGTTTCTGAATGGCATACTCAAGGAGGAAGAATTCATGGATCAGCCAAAGGGGCTTCAGCAAGGAGACAAGGTTTGACATTTGAAGAAGTCTCTATATGGTTTGAAGCATTCACCGAGATACTAGAACAACCAACTGAAATCTTCTCAAACAAGGATTCATTCATTGTACTTCCGATCCATGTGTATCAGTTTGTCACAAAGATGGAAAGCTGTCCATCATCGAAGTACATGTGGATGATTTAATTCTAATGACCAAAGATGATGCGGAGATGTTACAACTGAAGGAAGCCCTTTCAAGTCGTATCAAGATGAAGGACCTCCGAGAAATCCAGTACTGTTTAGGAATACAAGTAGAGTGAAGCAAGGACACTGGTGAATACCGTCTACATCAAGGTAAATATATATATTAAAATGGAGAACGCAAACCCAGCATCAACACCTGGAGACATGAGTGTAAAACTTGTTAAGGATGATGACTACAATAAATCTTTGGACTCTACAGCATAAAAGGCGATTGTAGTAGGATTACAAGACATTGTCCAGACGGTGGGAGTTTACACCCTGTCCAATGGAGTTGCACATAACAGGAGTGAAAAGTATTTTAATATACGTTATGGCAACACAGGATCTTAAGCTCCACTACACATCAGGAGATTATGGTATGCTTACTAGTTACAGTGATGCAGATTGGGCTGGAGATAAAGATGATCATTGATATACAACTGGCAACATATGTCTTTTATCTCATGGTCAGAACACATCACACTTTATTCTGCCACCCAGGAGACAATTCATCTATGTCGCATATTGCGTGAGATTTGAGATGAGCAGACGACAGCCACCAGGATGCTTCAGGACAACCAGGGAGCCATTGCATTGGTCAGGAACCCAGTCAACCATCAGCATACCAAACATAATGATATCAAGTATCATTACATGCTAGAAAGTGTCGAAGAAAACGTAATTGCACTGGAAAACTGCCCTACATTTGCAATGATAGGTGATGCCTTGAGGAAGCATTTACCAAAGGATCAATTTATTAGGATGTGAACGACTTTCCTTATAAGATTATTGATTTGTTCTATATTGTGCAATCAAAAAGTTTGATAGACTGAACAAAGTGGGAGTGTTGAAATAGTATTTCATTCTCCGGTGAAAGTTATTTTTAGATAGGTATGACTGAACCATGTCTATGCTTTCTATGCTTGATTCTTGACTTTGATGCTTCTTGACTGTGATGCCAGCATTATAATGAGACGCAATTGGGTTTTCCCCTTAGTAACAGCTGAGTAGAGGTAGGGAATTACTTGTTGTAATACCTTAATATAGCTTATATAGTGCTGATTTGAGCATGCTCTACATGTGTATATAAGGAGCTTTTCTACACTGTGCTCAACAGAGATTTCTGAACAGAGATTCTGAACAGTTAAAAGTAGATTCAGGAGCTAAGTAAACCAACTGCTCAATGTACTGAACATTGCTTTTGTTATAATAAATGGAGTTATACTGATCCACTTTGTTCATCACTCATTAAACACTGCGCACTGTTGCACTCTGGTTAACATTGATATCTACAACAATTTGAAAATAGTATAAAGAAGCAAAACGTTCGTTGCACCAATTAACTATACTAACGCATAATCCTTAAGTCTATAACTTTGAAAAATGTTGGAGGCCGTAGCCCCTAGCTACCCAGGAGTCGGAGCTCCTGTAGTTAATATTTTGATATAAATAAAATATTGCAAAGGAAACGTAATAATGATAACTCATAATGATAATCAGCTTCTTGTGCATTTCTGGGTATACTATGATTTAATAACTGCATACGGTAAAATTACAGCAGCCCATAGTATCGACACTATTCGTGTCACAATGTTAGGTTCTTCCAATAATATGGTACTTATCTCGATTGAATGTTTGGATATAGTTTAATCACTCTAACGTAAAATCGAACCCAAATTTTATCTCGTCTTTTGACAGACTCCAACAGACCTAGATGAAAGGACGATCTCTCTATATTAAAACAAGAAAACCAGTACTCTGTAGGCAGAAAGAGTTCGATTTTTCACTTGGCCTCTTCCCATAATGCTTTACTTCTTTATTTTCTCTTTCTTTGTTCCCTTCTTGTCTAGGATTGGCTAGTTTTAATACATGTTTCGTATAAAAAAGGTTGTCATATAAAAATATCCTTTCCTTTCCGACGATTCATACTCTGAAGACGGTCAGACGAAAAAAGCTTTAAACAATGTTTTTAGCGCAATGTCGCAAATTTTTAAGGGCTTTTAGATGTTGGTCTTCCTAGCATCTTTTGAGAATTAGCGGGGGGATGGGGGTGGGGGGGGTGGGCTTAGAAAACGAATGAATATGTACTCGAAAAGATCAAAGTCTAAGATGCCTTTGTTAGAAGCAAGTCGAAAGGCTGTAACATGGATATTCTGGTCACGTAGTGCACGTTGATCGTTTAGGCTACGCAATATTGGGTGATACAGTTGAAAGCAAACGATGTCCTGGAAGGCGAGAGGAAAACGAACGTCTTTAAAGTGGTAATAGGGGTTTGAATAATCTTGGCGATGCGAAAAGCTTAGCAGAGCTAAAGGCTGACCAAGTATCGTGGCTAGCAAGGCGGCTGTTCTAATAAGACCTATTGGAATAAATATACAAGAATTTTGTTACTTCAGAGGAAATTAAATGTGCCTGATCATGAAAGGGCAACAACTTATGTTGCCGAGACGTTTTCTCTACTTGAGTGCAAACTCGAAATATCCAGCATTGTTAAATTATACTAAACGCATAACTGACTCTCTGACTGTATGTATACAACAATCTGCAACTCCTGATAATGCATGTAATCAAGAAATCAGGAAAATGTTCATAATGTTATCTACACAACATCACATCTTAGGGAAACTCACCATTTAATTCCTTAAATTTTGAAAGCCTTGGACATAGACGAAGGCATAAGAATTTCAATGATGTCGACTCCTTCTAGCATATCTGGTATCAATTCCTAACCTAGCTGTACGACCAATTTCTCTTTGATTTCTAAACAATCCTAAAGACCATCTTTAGTCAAAAGTGAGGATGTAATTGCCCCCCACCCCCCACCCCCAAAAAAACCTTTCTGTGGCCATGCCACTGTTCATGATCTTGTAATCTGCAAAGATGTGTATGCAGTCCAATATTGTGAAGACTTAACAGTTCTCTATTAGAATCACTTTCTTCTGTGTGAAATTTGCATGATCAAGTGTTATAACTTGTGATTTCTATATTTGGATCCACAAGTGTATCTTTACCAAGTCTGTTGTAGCTGTTTTTAGCTGTCGTAGTGAAATCAGATACGAACGAATAGTTGGATAGGTCAAGTACGCCATAACAGCGTTTTTGGCATACTTCATTACTCAGATGGCAAATTTCAGAGTCCCGTGGTTTTTGCTGTATCTTAAATGTGACCGTTAGACTGCTTATACACCGAACTATGGACATTGTTTTATGAATAGAGCATACAAAATTGTAAGAACCGTCTTTCTCTACATAAACTACACTAAATTTCAACTTAAAATAAGCATTTGTTTCTTTCTTGGAGTACTCAAAAACCGAGTGCAATATTTGGTACAAGCCTGAATGTTTTGAAACTTTATGTTAAGGTTTAGCTTGCTACCAAACAAATTATAGTGTTTAATACAGGTAAAATTCCTTAAGTTTGAGCTGGTTTGCATAGCACTGTTAGGCTAGAAAATAGAACAGTGTCAACTAAGTTTAAATAGGTACTGTTTGATATTTAAAATTTAAGTCCGGGATGGCGAAGACCTGAACATTTCTCTGGTACAACAGTTGGACTATTATCTTTCCGAGTGATAACTCAGATCCTAATCCTCGTTAGCGAAACAAATTCGTTTAAGAACATAAGACTGCTATGGGCAAGTGAGAAAAAAAGTGCTCTCGATCAAGTGCACAGCAAAATTATGTTAATGTTTTGAGTAAGTGGTGACAAGTTAGAAAAACTCGCCACCATTTGCTATGTTCACAGAATATTCTTACTGTCTGAGAACAGTAAGTGTGAAAAGTATGCTGACTTAACGTTCTCCAGGAGACGAGAATGTGACATCCCCCCCGCCCTTCTTTGTGTGTAGTTACTCTATACGTGTCTGTCTAGCAGGATGTAATGTGCAATGATAGCAAAGTGGGAAAATTGCACTATGTATACCTGTAACGTATGCCTCTCACTATTGGTTGCTAAAAAATCAGAACAAAATGGGATAGACAGCTTAAACTCTGGTGCTACAAGCGAGTAGTATTGCGAATTATTTGGACAGAAAAGAAAACCAATGAAGAAGTGCTGCAAAAAATTGGTTGCGAGAACAGACTATTAGCTACTATTATTGGCTGCTCGGACACGAGCAATCCGTCCTTGATGATGATACCTTAGTCAGTAGAGCACTTGCAATCTAAGCAGTGGAATTCGGGTTTGAGTACTGTTTAAATCTACGTATGTTTACTTTCTTTTTGTTTCTAGCTTTTCTTAATCCTTTGTTCATGGTTTTCTTCTGATGTTACCTGGGTAACTGGGATGACACAATTAGCAAATCACGTAACAATAACAAGGCTTTGTAAAGCCTGCGTGGATGTGAAAGTCAGTTATATTTTTATCTGATCAAACAAAGTAACTAAAGCAGTGCTTTACAAATCACAAAAGCAAATCAGCTATTAGGAAATATATTTATGGGAACGACTCATTCTTACATTGATTTTCAAAATGAAAAATATGTTATCAAGAAATAAGTAAGTCTGAAATAAGTACTTCGTCATCCGGGAATGAAATTGTTTCTGTGCATTACATTGCTTTAAAATAGAAAAATAACAATGTTGATAACTGTTGTCACGTGCTGTAATGCGCTTATCACTAAAGTTCCATGAAAAGTATGATGTTTTAGTTTATCAATTTCTGTTGTAATTGTCTATCGAAAGCATTTCACTATTACATGCTGTAGGCTCACTAATACTATGCTATTAAGCAGCAAACAGAATTGCACTTTCATATTTTGTTACTATACAATCAAAAGCGACAGAAACAAAACATTATGGATTGCAATATGTTGACAATATTTAAACTCAAAGTAGATCCAAGAAACTATGTAGATCCAAGAAAATATGTACCTCTCTTAACAGGTATTTTTAATTCAATGACAATTACCCTTTAAATATATGCAAATTGCAAACTGCAAGGAGGCGGACTTAGATGCATTACTACTAAAGCAGAATGAAATAACGAAGTATATTTATGTTGATTGGGTCATACTTTTTTAATCGATCTTTCTTTCTTGGGACATGCAAACGTTTACAAAAGAGGGACCGCGGGAACTGTTCCATTTTACAACGCAATAATTAATTGATAATAAGTATAGCAACGGCAGAACCTGAAATGGCTCTTGATTGAAAAGATCAAGATCCTGTTCGCGTTCACTCTTTGATTACAGCTTTTGCTTTGGGGAACTTTAGTTGATGATGTAAGATTTCAATTGCACTTTTGATCTTTGTAGCTTTATGTACATGTTGACAAGGATTCTGACTATGTTAGTGGTAGGTCTTGTTTTGGCAACACGATGGTGTTATTGTAACATTATGTTGTTGTGTTCATCTTTGTTATTTAAACATTTAAAAAAAACTTCATTGAAACAAAATTTAACCTGGGGAGCAAAGAAATGATATATAATGGTGTATGTCGTTGCACAGCTCCTCAGGGTGAAAACAAGCCACGTCTAAATCAAACTGGACTTAGAAGAACCGATTATGAACACAGTCGAAGCACATGTGAAATCTAGTCTTCATTGCTTTTGTAAAGACTTACCGTCTCTGTTCAATGTATTATATACCGTACTGATTCAGGTCTGAGTCGGTGTAAATATTTTTCACGAAATAAGCAAGCAAATCATCTACTATAACTCTTCGTTACTTCCCGTTTAAGCAAATTCTGTATGCTTCGTTAGAAGTCAATTTGACAAGCAAACTTCACAGGCAGGAGCATGTGCTTTGCCATAGGCAATATAAGAAGGGCAAGCGTGAGAGAACAATATCTGAGCAAAAAAGTGCTTGGCAGCAGATTTTGTACCACAGTAAACGCAATGGAAATGGATCATTAAACATTTACGACTTTAGTAGACCTTTTTCCCACTTTTTCTGTAGATGCTGCAAACAGCTGTTAATAACGGTGAAGGAGGACCATTGCTCGAATAAATACCGCTGGGTAGTATTAAAAAAACCAGATGCAGAAAAGTCTAGATCTAAGCAAAGAGGTATTTGTGATTGCAATATGACCTTTTTCGCTTTGATATAATAGTGATAAAATAACAGTGTGGAAGCAGTGATAAAAAAGCAACCAAGAGACGTAAAACATAAATTTATTGACGATCGATTTAAGATGAAATTGACCAGATTAAATTGGATTTAAATGTTCTCTTAGATTAATTCTGTACCTCTTTCTGTTTACATGACCACGTTGGTCAATATGAATCATTTTGCTTAAACAGCATGGGTCATACGGATATTCCCGGAGACAGTGATTATCGTAGGTTTTAAATAAAATTAGCCTATTTCACTGAGTCATTAAATTCCCTTAATGATCACGGGGGCGTTTGTACCAAACATTCATGAAGGTAACGCCAATTTTAGATGCTGATAACGACTTGCAATTAGTGGTCTTAGTGCAAACATAATATCTGTTGCTAAGGCTTTTGCAAAAATGGTATAAAACGGCAATACAAATCAGCCAATACTAGAACACTGGAAAACATTTGACGTCATGTCATCTGCCTCCTCCTTTTCAATCTAAGACAATAATAACTTAAGCGAGAAAGGAAAATGACGTCATAGTTTGATCGTCAAGTTAATGGAAGGAAATGAAGATGACTTTTGTTATGACGTTATTGGTTGTTTTTGTATCCATCACCCTTTGGTGAGTGCTGGTAGAGAGCAATGAGTTAATGCGTCTTCAAAAATATTGAAAATGCTAAAACATTCCAACCTGAATCTTGCCCTCGTTTAAGGAAAACTGTTCATTTTCTGCACATTAGCTTTGTCAATAAGTTAATAAAGAACCTTCATAAAACCAAATATCAGGTTGCACAACGGAAATTGTTTACGCCTTTCAGGGGTTTCTAATGTTCTAAGGCTAGCTGGTCTGTAGGTGACAATTAATGGTTTCTTTAGCCAGGATTTGTAATTATATTTGGCTACAACGTAGTCGCTCTTTGTTGGGTAAGATAAAAATATATGGTTAACATCTTCATTATTCGGTATTTCCTTTAACTTCCATGCCAATTGCAAGTATTAACACTTCAAGGAGGTATGTAACTTGGATCAGATAAATATCAATTCTCTTTTAAAACGAATTGTAAACATGAACAATCACTTTGTAGAACAAAGCTCGAAAATAGTAGAGATAATTCTAAATAGATAATAATTCATCTATTTATCTATCACTGTCTCCACCTACTTTATCTCGGGCTACATGTAGTACATACGCCACTGCAGCCAATTTAAGCAAATGTCATTTGCACCTTAGACCATAAAAATCACCAAAGAGAGTTTATAGCGAGAGAGACCAAGAGCTGTCACTGTGGCATAGTCGCACGGCACACTTCTATTTAACAAATGCGGAGTTGCATTTTGTGTGCTGTCTTTAAGAGGAATATATCTATTTTCACCTTATAAGGCTGACTTTCCTTTGGTAATTTTGGTACAGATGACCGTTCTAAAGCTCAACTCACGTAGTAATTATGACAAATGGGAAACATTCCTCTGGTAGACTGCCAGCCAGCAGTTTAGAGTCATAGAACTGTTACTGACGTCAATGCTATGGAAGATAAACGTACCTCATTCCGGACTGTATTGACCACACTCGTCTGTTGCCAAATTTGATTAACTACAGATGCAGCATGAAAGAATCGACCTTTCCATGGATGTTCAGCGCAGGACAAAGTTAAGTGGACTTCGCAACAATCATAGTCTGGTTTTGGAAATTGCGAAGCAGTTGTGCATAGAAAATGGGCTAGAGAAACAAGATTTGCTTTATGAAAGGAAACATAAAGGGAAAAAATTGCCAGATGAACGCTTTCAATGACCCATGTTAACGCAGTGTAAAACTTTTCATGTTGCAGTTGACACAGTGGTCATGTGTACAGGCCATCAATTTTTTAGCACAGTTGAACTCTCAAAGATATTATATTGTTTAATCCAGAGATCTTTGATGAAGTTACCAGGCAATCCATTTACAATAGCGACAAAGCAATAATAAAACACTGATGTAGAAAAAATCAAGCATGAGTAATGTTTGTGAAGGATCTCTCATTAAGCCTAGAGAACAACGTGATGGCTCTAAATGTTTTGGAGAATTCGTACCTGCAGACAGTTTAACCAAACATATTTGGAATGTACAGAATACTAACCCTTCCAATTAAATCTATTGGAAGCACGAATGAAGATTTTTGAAACTCAAGCTAGTGAAACACAAGTTACAATGTGCAATGGACAAAATTGATGTAGATTGTTAGTTTCTGAGAAGGATTTGACACCACGAAAAAATAAAAGAAATATTTGCGAGTATCCTTACCTTGCAACATTAGTTGAAAATGTAAAGTTTTTGAGCAAAAAGTTGTGATATCGTAAAATTAATTTTAGGAACTTTAATTTCATTATGATATGACAGACTGTGTGTAGTCTATTGAGTTAGCCATAAATAACAGCAGAAGCTTTGATTTTGTTTAAGTTAACGTTTTTTTTCAAGTCCTGTACACCTTCAGTAGCTTCCAAGTAGCTCTTCACTCAATTTTTTCGCTTGGTCCTCAACTAAAACAGTAGGTCAACGACTTCTCTGATTTGAGTTTGGTCAGGTTTTTATATGTCTATTGTTTTCATTTTTCTTATTTTTTCGCATTTATTGTTTAGCTCCATTGGTCAAATGTTTGCTTTTTTATTTCTTTTGTTACTTCCATTACGTACTTTTCTGAGCTCCAACTTTCAACAATTGGATGTTTAATTCTATTGTGTGTATATTGAAGAGAAAAACAAGATACATTCCAGTGCTGTGTTACTCTAAAAATCTCCCAGATTTTATCTACTTTGCCAACTGTGTCTCTTGTAACAAAAAAATCTTGTATAGATAAGGAATAAAGAAAGAAATACTCAATTTCTTGCAAAGATGCTCACGGATCAGGCAATGAAATGTCCATCATCCACACAAAGACTAAACCCCAAAATTACTGTATTCAAACTCCCCGTTTCATAGTCTTAACAAGGGTAGTAGCTCCAGGGGCAATTTCACAAGAGAGGATGTCGTCTGTTATGATCATGTCCATATCGTCATTAATGCAGAGAATAACCAACGATAAGCAAAGCCAAACTGTATAAACAAACAATAGAAAGGTGTAAGTAACCAAGAAAATGTACAAGATATCATCTTAATAAAACCAAAGCTTCACGTGAACATGAGCGCATGAAAGTTCAAGTCCTCCTTAGTCTTGATAACTCTTATCTTTCTCTCGTGTGCTAATGCTAACCTGTGACTTAAAAGCCATCTAAAACCGATTCCATTGCATCCTTACGTTTGGTGGAAATCCATTTATACTTAAGTGATGGAAAATACGCGATGACAAGGTTGTCACTGCAAGAACAGATTGAGCACCTGATTGCGCAAAATAGGTTCATCTGTGAAAAGCCTCCATGAGCCTCTGAGGAGCTTATTAAAATTGTATCCAGTATTCCGTGGATCAGACTTTTGATGGCCTTTGGTATTTTTCGAAGGGTCAGATACAAAGTCTCTGAATGCCATGATTGGCTCTTGCCCATCATTAGAAATTTGGAATTTCTGGCAAAGTTCCACCAATAACCTTACTCCTTCTAACCAAAGAGTATCAACATCAGATGGCCAATTTTCCGGAGCAGAAACCTAGCTGTTTCTAGCAATCTTACATTGTATATTGTGCTTTTTTACTACCTGGCTGCTTTTATCAAAATGATAAAATTGAATTCCGAGCTTAGACGTAATAATAACTATAAGCATACTAGAACTATATACAAGAATGATTGGTTATATTTATTCAATATTGTATATCCAGATGCGTTCGTCTAACAACCTCAAAATCTTGTCAATTTGAAGAGGGAAATGAAAATTGTCTGCAACAATTAATTCAATACGATGCACCAGAAATTTAATGGAATGTTCAAATTAAAAGCAGGAAACACTTATACCACCGTTTTACAACTTTGTGTTTGGCTAAGAACCATAAACCATAAACCGTGCTGGGAATAAGAGAACTGACAATTGTTGTCCACTCTACATCAAGGTCTTTGTAAAAGAGCATATCTAGACCTCTTAAGGACAGGGTGAAGTTTTTGAAAGCAAGACCAATGCTGGACTGTTCGTGGAGGGCTGAGACCCCCAAATCAAGAAAAGTCTCAACAAGGGGGCTCCTTCTCCGAAATCAGCATTTGCCATAACATGTAAATATTTATTTGTGTTGAGAATGGTTTCAAATACTGCGCGAAATGTGATTTCACGCTGGCCATAGCTGCAAGTAAATAAGCTTATCTAAAGAAAAATCCCAGGACATTCAGACATCTGACAAGCTTTGTTAAAATACCATCAGTAACAGACTTTTCGCGTAGTCTATGTTTGAGAATTTGTTTATTTCCAAGACCATGTCAGCAAATGTACATCGTTGCAATAAAGTAACAAACCAGGTGTTGACAGCTTGAATCTACGATTTATTTATGAGATTTCGTTCCTATGAAAATTGTGTTAGACACGGGTTAACTGTCTATGTCAACAGCGGAAGTTGTTTTAGCACACCCAGTGCCGTTACACCCCACACAGACAGTAAACAACGAAAGGAAACCAAACATGAGCTATAAGCTATGCCACCAAAAGGCTGCTTTACCTGCTTTTGCTTTAAGGAAATCATTTCTTAGTTTTGCATTAAAATAAACAAGCAAATAGTGGTAGCAAATAGTGGTAGCAAATAGTTAGGCTGTAATTGGGCCAAACGACTAACATAATGGACATGTAGAGGGATTGTCAGGGAGAGGAAGAAAGAGGAAAAGGCAAGTGAGAGTTAGGTTCAAGGGATGAGAGATGATGATAAGCAGATAGAAAAGGTACAAGGTCGTCAAGAATGGAAAATACATGGAGGCCATCTGCCTCGCATACGCATGGCGTGTTGAGGATGCATAAATGAGCGAATTAATAACTCACAGAATTCGTTCATCAACATTTTCACTCAACGTCGATTGCGAGAGTGTGGGAAGCCATTGTAAAATCTTTGTGCTGTAAAGCTCGAATGGACTGAATACATAGACTTGGCTTTAACGCCTTAAGGTTGGAGATGTCCTAAGATCGACTATCTGATTCCATGCCGCTATCAAGCATCTGGCAAGGATATTGACAGGAGTCCATTAAATACAGAACACGACCAAAAGAAGACACTCGTAGAATTTAAAGCGATATGGCGCCTGCCTTGTGGACATCTGGATCACAGGCATTATCGAGGTCTGCATGTCTAAGATGTCGGATGATGTACTGGTAGCCAGACCATACAAGAAGGATTTTTCCAATTTAAGCTTTGTAGAAGGGTAGAATCCAAGCCATGGCAAAGTTAAAACAAAACTCCTCTCTCCTCTCTGACTGATTAGAAAATTAAAGTAAGTGCATTCTATAGACATCTAAGACATCCCAAAGATGCGACACATTTAAAACAAATTTAACCTAGATATCCTGTTGGAGATAACTGATTCTTGTAAAAAAATCCAGCCATTATCGTCAAAATAGGAACATTTCTTTCTTGACATTCGTAATTTTCAACTACAAAACAAATTCTCAGAAATCAAAAAGCTAGGTATAGTTAGATTACCCATTTTTTTACAACTTCCATCTAACTTTAAATTACTCAGATACTGGAATGTCTTCAAGACGTGGCAAAATGGCAGGGATAGGCAATGCGGAACGGTTTTTTGTTCTCTGTGCATTTACAAAACTAGGGTATTAACTTTCCCACCTCTTTGGATGTTACCAAATTTTTGACATTGATATAACCATACTCTTATGGTATATATCAGGAAGATGGGTGACATTATAATCCGCCACTTCCAATAAAATATTCCATGTTAATGAAATGTGCGTCGCACATGCGAGAATTTTACCTGCAGCCAATACAACCTCACCATCATGAGGCCGCACAGTGGGAAGGGACATTGCAAGGATTTTCAAGTCGTACGATTCTCGATTGCTTTTGTCTTTTGAGAATTTGAACTTTTCATACGCAATTAACCTTTTTAACTAAATTACATACAAGAATAGTGGCAATCTGACCACACCTTTGATCAATAAATCGCGATTTCTCCTTTTTTACCCAGATAAAGGCAATTAATCTTGACTAGTCCCTCCATACGCTTTAGGTGCCACTATTATTGGTGCCTTTCCTGGTGTTTGTTGACGAAATGAATCCACATAGCTTTTTAACTTCCTGTCTTTTAGTATTCAGATATCAAATAGACGAAACAAGCATTTCTTGATAATGTTTATAGTGGAAAACTAGTATAACTTCGTAAACACTATTTGCACCCACTACCTGGGTGTAAAATTCAGTGAAAGGAATTCGGTTAAACGTATCAATGGAAGCAAAGTACTCTTTGAAAGCTTTTGCAATGCCACTACTAAGATACCGTTATTTATGTTACGTTCAAAGAAAGAAAATTGACGACGAATGAAATATTCATTGACAAAAACGACAGTTTCTTGAGTCAATTTCTCTTATCGCCCTTGCTGTAGCGACTGTCATAATTACACCATTACAACTGCCAAAAGATGATGGAATCAAAGTCCTAATAAGATGAGATATTTCAATAAAATCAGTTTAGGGATCTAAAAAGGTAAATCATAGCTTAGGTAACAGGAATACAATAAGCGGAATTTTACAGCGAATCGTATATTAAACTTTTCCAGTTTCTACTTTAATATAAAACCCCGAGACACTTTTTGAAAACCACTGCCTCCATAGGCTTAGGATTCTTGTGACGCTTTCTGTGACTATGTCAGGATCCCCAGTATTCCCTACTAATTGTGCTCTTCAACGCGCCTATAAAATCAAGTTTTCCTCATGGTATGTTTTGAATCAGATTACATTTGGACTTCTTGCTTCCATTTTCGTATCTACATTAGTTAAAGAGGTGTTACTCTCTCCTAGCTTGTGTAAAACTGTGTTGTATACTGGGTATCAAAGTGTATTAGATCACGCCTTCTAGTGCAAAGCTTATCCACAACACTTATGTGTCAGACTGAAACTGTGTTACAGCCAAATCTTTAACCCTGACTTATGTTACCTCCTTGGTTAGCCAATACCTTCCTAGGGAATATTTACCATCCATTTTTATTCAAGCATACAATCGAATGAAATGTAAACTTCCCAAACCTGAGGATTTTCAATGATACAGGTCTCGAATTAATCCAAAAAATTAACTGGCAATCTTCTCTCTAAATCTTGACGTCGATTAGCAACTGGAAGTTTTTATTATCGAATTTAAAATACACCCCAAAGATTGTTTACATCAAAAAAACCCAATGCTTTAAACAACCTTCGACTGTTGAAACCTTTGACTGGCTCATAATAATGCATCGCACTTTTTTCTGTGTCACATTTTGCGATGTGATACTGCTTATTTCGAGCCCTGTGTTATCCGCCATAGTTATTTTAATGGTAAAATTGGAAAAAGTCAACTTTACTACATTTGAAACAAGTTATTTTTATCTGATAATTGTTGAATGGATTCATATTTCTTTAACCATCCATATAAATGATGATGATGCGTATAATTATGATGATGCATGGAAAGGATACTACTAAAGCGATTATTCTTTGCAGGACAAGCCTTTTTCGCTGCATGGTCTTAGGAGTGAGGAATCGTTGCAGATTTGATGTTAAGGTATTTGTAGTATAATGTATAATCTATTATCTTCATCATCTTTATTATTGTTATTATTATTATTATTATTATTATTATTACTATTATTATTATTATTACTATTATTATTATCATCATTATTATTGTTATTATTATTAT
>JANTCA010033781.1:0-20906 GCA_024741275.1 Chironex yamaguchii | reverse complement strand
ACGTTTCATACTCTGAGGAGTGTCAGACGAAAAAAGCATTTAAGTATGATTTTAGCGCAATGTCGCAAATTTTCAAGGCGATTTTCAAGTTTTGTACCACGAAAAGATTGTTCAAGATATATTCAAGTAACTTTGTCGTCTCTTGATACACACAGGGAGCAGAAGTCATCGATCGGAGGACAAAACCGCAAATGGGGAGTTTATATATTTCGTTGCATCGGGCTTTTCAGTTTCAAACTTTATATTCTTATAAATTCTTAAGAATATTATTAATTATATTGATGAATATATTCCCTGTAAATTAACTGTTTAATACACTTCACAATATATCCAAATTAGAAGAATGCGCAGACAGTCCTCTGGAGCAGAACTTCCTCTCATTTCCACATTTCTTTGCCTCTCATTGTTGTCTTTCCTAATGTATGTTGATTCGCTGCCTCGGTTGCGATTTAAGTTATAAGAATCTTCCTTTATTCTGATCTCTATAGCAACAACTCGATTCTCCAGCTAAAAAGGTCTTTGTTGAAAAACCTTGCACATGAAGGAACACGATATTACTACTAAGGGAATTCGTTTATTTGCATGCTATATATATCGAAAGCTCGCTAGGAGGTGGTCTTTTCTTCTCTAAAATAGCAGCAAAAGGGCATACTTTGTGTTGATTTCTTATACACTAGCCACACATCATGATAGCCCAAGAGCACAATTAATCTTTCCAGTGAGATTGAACCTTTAAACGACCATAGAATGTAGGAACTTGTCTTTTTGTAGTGGCAAATATGGAAACAATACTCTGTATATTTATTTGCTGCGAAGTCTTGAGGTTCGTCGTCCCAGGAGTTAAGAATGTTGAAACTAAGAAAATGTTCCCTTTAGCAATTTTTAAAAAAAATTTTACAGTTGAAACTCTCAGCTTTTAATGAACTCATCAACCAAAACTTTACAAAAAGACGTCCAACAAATCAATTCGTTTTAAACGGACAGAATTGAATGGAACGAAAAAGAATTTTGTAAAATGGCATTTTAAATTTTTATGCTCTTACCTGCTTGGCCGTACACAGTACGTTTTCCAGTGTGTGTGTGTAGGGGGGGGGGGGCAGTTGGAAAAATTGTTGTAGTGGCCCTTCCCATTATGTTATCAGAAAACAACACCCATTTATTTATAAGAAGAATTGATATCTCATGAATTACATTGTCGTTAGTGTATTAAAAGCACTGAATTTGAATGCAAGTTTCACAAAAAACATACAAGTCAAAAGACAGTGCAACTGTTACTGTATTCCTAGGAGTTTTATGTCCTACTATAGCTGTTCACAAAGGTTTGGAAGTTTCATCCAAACATTCGATAGTCACCCTTTACATCAGTATTACTTTTCTTTACTTTACAAATTTACAAAAGCAACTGCCTTCTGCTCACCCCATTATGTACGGCCTTGCTTACCTGTAAATGTTATGTACATCACTTACTTCAGGGCCTGTAAATGTTATATACGTGATTTACTGCCGTGAGTCCATGTCCTAAATTTCGTCAACCTGCCACTGCCTATTACTGCTTTGTGGAGTAACAGTGAAGTTCCTTTTAAACATATTATCAGAGTCAGTTTTTGCCTCATCCTCGACTCTTGGTCACTGAGGAAAATTGTTCACACTGTGTTAGTGTTTTGCACCTTCCTACCCAGCAGGTTGGGACATTAAAAAATGGCGACAGACCCTGAAATACTTCCTTGTGTTTTTTTGCCATCGAAAGAAAATTTAAGTATCCCGCGCATAAAAACTGCGCATGTTTACATCGGCTAGAACAATATAATGGCCCGTGTATCACTGAGAACTCGCTTGCCTGTCAAAAGATAAATCGATGAAATTGATTTGAAAGTTAGAAAGAATTCCACCAAAACTAGGAAATAAATAGACACAAGTCTGTATGATGTAGCCATTGATGCTTGTCAAAACAAATAAAAGTGCATTATCTTGGTTGAAATTCCAAGTACGATGAATGGAAAAGCTGCAATGATCGCGATTTCCCTGTGGGAAATTAGGAACGTCTTCAATCGTTCAAATCCAGATACAACGACAGAGCGAGCAGCTATAGTGAGCCAATTCCTTTTATCGTGAAATAAAGCGGAAATTGTACCCTGGGCAAAAGGACAACCCTGAATTTCGTATAGAAATGAAGGTTGATACTGACATATATCCATCTTGAAATGGTTAGCTTCAAGTGGGAAAGACAATGTGATATTTACAATAGACATAAGGACACATTAGGATACATAGGTATCCTAAAAAATTGGTGTCGAACTAAAACCTAAAGGTGCAAAACGAATGGTGAACCTGCTGAATAACAGGAGTTTTGATAAGAACATTTTTGCCTTACGAAATAGAACAAGGATCTATACTTGTATTTACTGGCAATAAGAGACAGTACAATGAACTTCAGTTTGGAAACATCTGAATCTGATATTAATTAACTGGATTATCTCTAATCCCGTTTCATAAAATAAAATTTTTGTAAATCTAATGCATCCTAATGTGCCCTTATGTCTATCATGAATATCCCATTGTTTTTCCTACTTGAAGTTAACCTTTTCAAGATGCAGCAAATTTAAAAGCTACACTTTGTACAAACATCTGTGTATTTTAAAATGGACAGACCATACTTTTTGCAGTTAATGCAGCAGTGCTTGTTCTTGATTCTTTCTGCACCTACAATCTCCAAATGTTAAACTCTATTTTTCTTCAATATTATTTGATGAAGTGCTTTCTGGCCACTGTGGCTACTTGCTTTAAAATGTATGTCATTTTTGAAAAAATGAAGTGTGATTAATTTTGCCAAAATGAGCCTAACCTTTTTTCAATAACTTTTTCTATTTCATTTTACCCATGCTGTCTAATGGAATCCTTGCCTACTAGATAACTTACACTTTTTACTGAAATGCATAATTTCACCTATTAAGTCATTATTGTTAAATCTCCTTTCCCTTCGAACTGTCTTTATGTTTCCGTTCCCTGATACGACAAAATAATAAATGTTTAGAAATATGTATTGTACACATAGCTTTGAGATTATTTGTTGTTGTATTTTAAGGTAGTATTTATTTTGAACATTTCAATTATTTGGTCCGCCACAAAATTTTGGGTGAAGAGTTGAAACAAAAATATACTTACTGATTTATCTGAGGAGTGAAACATAGGAAAATCTGTGTTGCCCTTCAGATGATTCGTCTTCCATCATGCAACACACACTTTGCGACATGAATATCAAAAGTAACCCTACGACGAAGTACAACATAGGCACGCAATTCAACGCCATCACATGTTTCATGCTTTTCACTTTAAAAAACGTACAAACTTTTTTCCACGTTCGATCACAACTTTTGTATAAAAAGATTGTCAACACGTGGTGTTTTCAAATCAATTGCTGGAATGTGACATCTAGAAACAAAAAGCGTGTAATGGGTTTCTTTTATGTGCTGCAAACTTCTAATCCACAGACTGGTTTGTAGAATACTAAAACACCAAGCAACATACATCTGGAAAATTTTACACAAGGTTTACTAAAGAATGCCTAATAAAAGATTGACCAGTGGAAGTCTGGTCAATAAACTGGTGTTTTCGAGTGTTGGAATTTAACTGGAGGCAGTGAATCGACTTGTTTGAACCGAAAAACAAAATGCAGTGGCATCGATCCTGGTCTGCGGCCAATTGACTCGAAACGGCCTTTGTTCATAATCTTAGCAAGTAAGTAGAAAAAGACATCAATGGTTTTCATTTTGCAAAGTTTGCAGTCGTGAGACCTGTGTTTGAGACACAGGCGGTCACAATCATTACTCAGTCCTGTTCATTTCACAGAACCATCCTACCTACTTTTATTTGGGACCAACTATACTTTACAAATAAAGTGGTCATTGTTGTAGCATTTTAAAGGTCGTTTTCTGTTTTCTTTAGGGAGGAACGTTGCGCCATATCATGTTTGGTAGAGGGTGGTGGCATTGAAAGTATCAAGCTTCTACTATTATTGGCTCCGTGGATTTGGCGCAATTTCACACACGACTTAAGAAGAGTCAGAATCAATACAATCCTTGGTTTTGTATATTTCTCCCTGTTCTAGCAATTCTTGCCACCACACACACACACACACACACACACACTGATTTACAAGGATTTTTACATTAAATTTAATGGTTTTAAACAGGAAAAACTAAAATACTGTCCAATCATATCAGGCTTTTAAATTACTTACTACCTATGTCATACTCCTTTCATAAGCACCCTTCGCCTACTCTGAACCAACCCAACTATTCCCTTCACCTGGTATGATTTACATCGTCACTTTTTGTACAGATAGAAAATGCATTCTTGGATTCTTAAGTCATTAGTACTTCATTCTTGATAACTTAGTAACACTGTGTATTAAATAGATCTACAAGCTGCATTTTGGCGTTATTTTGGAAAAGGAGACGATGCTCTCGCGAATCTTCGACTGACAAGGTCTTTGTCATGCAACAAACATAAATCATTTAGGTAAAAAGTTCACGAGTGGGTTGTTGCTTTTCTCCCACGAGAGCGATACGTTTGCAAGTTCCATTTCTTCCGCACTTTGGTTACCAATAATATTTATGATGAAAATTATGTAATAACTTGTGAACAAATTCCTTCAAATCAATAGTTCTTTTTATACTATCGATATTGAAATTAGTGAGAATATTACTATATATCAAATAAAGAAAATAAAGGAGAGCCAATACAAGCCGTCACAAGAAAAGATACGCGTAATAAAATGATGTCGTACCAAGGAAAAGCAATATCAATCCTTAGAAATCTCAAAGGAAGTGTTACTGGCAAGCAACTCAGAATAGACCCGACGTTAGCATTTCTAACCGACCTAACTTTGGCGTTGGCGGTAAAAAAGACTAGACGATTAATACAACCGAGTAATCGCCATCCCTCAAGACGCAGTGGGAGTAAAAAGAGCTTGATAGGACAGTGAAGCTTAAGAAGATCAAACAAGATTTTAAAGAGGATTGTACGATTCGATTATTAATTCTATCCTTTTCTTTCAACAAAGCAGGAAGTTTGAATAAAAGGATTTTCCCTGCTGTGAATTCTTTTATTACTTTCTGAAGAAATGAAGCGGGCTGTCCTTGTAAAGATCTTGACTCACTTTCGTGTCCTAGAAAAGTAGACAAACTCTTCAGGCACTAGTTAGCGTCTTGGACACAAAGCTAATATAAAATCTCATCATATTTTCCCAGAAAGATCAATTTAAACCATACTTGTATAATCTTGTTTTGACAGGACACATCGTGCATGAATTTATTGCTCTAAGGTGTCATCGTCTAAGAATGGATTTGGATATTTCCCGTTAGGCATGAAAAGATTCAGGTCTTAATAAACCTTACGCAATTTCACTAATTCGATCAATGGTAAAATATCAAATACAAGAAAAGCAAAAATGATTTGATAACTTGTGTATGTCTAGGTCTTTTATTTTCATTGGACCTGAACCTGCATTCACTCCTAGAAAGTAGGTCTCAGTGCTCATTAAGTAACAAAAGGTGTTTCAGTTCGTACATGTAGACCCATCCCAGTCCCATACTGACTCATAAAGATTAAGCGTGACAGAGCGAATTCTTCATTCCATGGAAAAATTGTAATGTAAAGACTTGATGGGACAACTCTACATGAAAAGCATAGATGATAACTTTTAGCATGTATTTGCGAAATGACATCATTATCATCACGACATGCGCAGTTTATGCTGGGGTCATACATTTCAACAGTAAACAAACTGGATTTAGCGTGATAAGTACGATGTTCTAATGAACTGAAAAAGTATTTACGATTGTATCCGTATGCAGATTTTAAAAAGCATGATTTTGAAAAATTTTCAACCGATTTGTCGTGTTGTGTAGAGGTCTTTATACTGATTTTCGTACCATATCTCTTTATTTAATACATCTGGCACGGCTAACAATGATATAATGTGGTAATTTTAATTACATACGCATTAGCTAACATTTTATAGGCCTATCATTTTTTATAACTGCAAATGGGAGCATGGGACGTGAACCAACCAATTATACCATGTTTTCATCTACCACCTGCACGCATATCTGTAGTTCCTATGCATGTGTTTACGAAACTCACTTTGCAAGCAGCAGTTGTCACAAACAGTTAAAGGAAAGTGATGGTGGGTAAAAAGAAATGCAGACTACGCTCAGCTAGTTTGATTGAAATGAGAAGTATGATGGAGCCAACACGATTGTTGTTAAGATGTTTCGTTCATACAAATGTTTTCGACATTATTATCATCATCAGGTATACGTCAGTCACTGCTCAGTTTCAGTAGATTACACATTTTACACAGAGAGTCGTACTAGTGTAGTGGATAACGTGACAATTTTGCAAGCCAATGGGCTATGAATTCGAATACGCGTCACCAAAAACAAAAGTACTACAGTAAACGCCTGGTTATTCGATCCTCCAACGGAAGTTGAAAATTGGTTCCAATAGCCGAGTATCCGAGAATCATGCTGCTTATTTTTTTGCAACAAGATACTGCGAACACTATAAATGAAAATGTAAGTGGCAATAAGGGAATGAAAATCCCTTACAATTTAAATTTCAGTGGGAACAGTGAAATGGCTAAGCTTCCGCAAGAGATTATTTTTAAGTATATTGTTTTAAATGAGAAAATACGGTGTTTACCATTTCAATTTCCTGATTTTTACTACTATGGCGATCCGGATTTTTCGAAAAAGGGCAAGTTCGAATAACTGAGGGAAATTATAAGGGTTTGTTATCTATCACTCTCTGAAAGAGCTAGAAAAAAATCATTAAACCTAGCACAGGAATCCGCTAAGCTCAAAATCGACTCATCTATGAAAAAATCATACATAAATGTATTTAAGTACTCTTTTAAAATATCTTCAAGATAAATGCAGAATTTTGCTCTCTAATCACGTCTGAATATCCATAGCGGTGTGTTTTGTTGAACAGTTGTCAGTCGTCTGTAAAACGTGGATGCAATGCACACGTAAATGTGTCTGGTACAGCCTCCAGTCTTTGTTGTAATACTATAGGATGTCAAACGCATAAAAATTTTGAACTGATGCTGATGCGTATACAAAAGAGAAGCAGACTGTAAAACATACAAAAGTGCATTAGGTAAAAGACTTGGAACTCAGTTGGTCATCACAAGATTAAAAAGTCAAGAAAAAGCAAAGAGATAACAGCGCTTCCGAATTTAACACCTATATTGTCCAATTTGCCTAGAAGCTAACACAGTTAAATTCTCAAAAGCACTGTTTTAAGTACGCCATAAGAGAGGATACAAGAGAACGAAACTTCCTTTTTCTCTGATTCTTGTAGAATATTTGAGAATTTTCGTTTTAATAACTTTTTTCTTCCCAACAAATTATCGCAAATTATTCATTTACATTGTGCTTGAAACAAAAGGCTTAAAGACATTTACAGAGCCAAGGCGTGGTGCCCGAGGTAAAACTTTGAGTGTTTCAACATCCGCTTTTAAAACTAAAAAGTCATACATCTCCATAATAGTAATAAATTGTCATAACGCTGAACAGGCAAAAATTAATACCAGTTGTATAAATATTTCAAGACTGCAAACTTTTTAATTTGCAGAACAATACTCCGCTTTTGCAAAGAATAGGCGATCTAATCCTACTTTGGTGTGCAGAAGGAAACTGCTAGCATTCGTGCAGTCAGGGACAGTTCAAGATGATGCAACTTTTACAGCTCGATTTGGAAATTACGAACGTTTACCTTATGTTAATGACTACAGGCAAGATGTTTGCTCCATTTTTCATGTTTCTGTGTTGATTTGCCACAATTCTTAGACCAAACGTATGGCTTATGTGCACTTGCCAGCCAAATGAATTGTAGTTACTGGAGGAGCGACAGTCAGCGCTATTGTTGAGGTGTTCTGTGATTAGCTAGCTGCAGTCAGTTGAAATCGATTTACAGTAATCCAATAATAGAATCCGTTTACTGCAGGAAGCCAATCAGCCGGGAAATAAGACGTTTCTCGCAAATAGAATCAACTGGTCTGCTTTTAGTACATTGCAACATAGTATGACATTTTAGGCTTGAGTTTCCTTCAAATTACAGTTTTTATAAAGGTAAAGATCAAAACAGTAAATGTGTGTGTGAGCTATCCTGAATGCACAGCAATGATATTAAAAGTGCATGATATGTCATTGATGATTGTTCACGTCTGTATAACCTACGCTGAAAACGGATCTGTTACCATTTATATATTGTTACGCAAAAGATCTAAATGTGCAAATATTTCAGGACGGACAGAGATATTAGCAATATTTATTTATAGATATTTAGTCCAGATGTTACCGCATCTGCTGTTTGTAACGCAAAATAGCTATCGATATATTTCCTCAATGTGTTCCCTTTTTACTGTAGCATGTTTAAAACTGTTTCGTCTTGCATTGCCAATGTGTCTTAGCAAGTATTCTGATCGTTGTGTTCAATGCCAGTTTGGTTCAAGTTGTCTTTCAGTGTAGCTAACTATTGCGTTTCTTTCCTATTCATACTGTAGACTGATTAAGAGCCCCGAAGGACTAAAACAAGTGTATGGATCGCATTTCCTTTATAAAAAACAAGTAACATTATATATTTTATACCATACACTGGCCCGTGGCACTACATAACTGGAAAATATCGGTAGAAGCATTTCAAAAAAGTAATCTTTTATCTACTAAACGATCTGACAAATCATTTTAGAGAAACCATTATTAGGTTGATCTGATGAGCTTTTTTAATAACTTATATGTCATTTACTTACTTCTTCTCTCCTTTAATTGAATTTATGGAAGCAATAAAAGCAATGGCTTTGAGATAACATTTACATGGCGTCTTCGGAAACAAAAGAGTGGATAAATTGGTTTTTAAAAGACTAGTAGAAGACACTTTATATTTCTAAAGTTATATTCTATTAGTGTAAAAACGTTTTCTGGTATAAACATTAAACACACTCACTATATACTTGCTTTATTGAGTTTATTCGCTTGTTATCAAACATCGAACTATTGATCAGAATCAGTTGCTTTTAAGCTACAGCAATATACTACAACAGCATAGAAAATTCATTAAATTAAGGGCACTACAAACGCCAAAATATCAATAGGGAAGACTGGCTTACATTCATTATAACACTTTACGCTTTTCGCCTCGATTGTGTTGGGTTAGCTGCTTTATGTCTCGATTTCACGTTTGATCCGTGCTTGCGATTGAAGTTCAAGCATCACGCTTCATCTCAGAAAAGAGCGAAGGGAGATGGATGCCAACAACACAAAATCACGTTCGTTTTTAGACAAAACGGCCAAATACAAGCAGGGACAAAATTTAATCTTATAATATTTTCCCTTGCGCTGACATTTCGGCTTGTTATCCTGCTTGTCTCGATATCAGCTTTGTCAGAATGTAGATGAGTGAGAGTAATTTTGAATTGAAGAGTTAATATAAATGTATAAAATCTGGAATTGAAATTTGTTGAAATTTGCACGTTTAGAAGTGTTTTGATGGAGAAGTGTCTTGACGCACTAGAATTGATAGGAAATTGTATCATACAATAGGATAAAATGGCAATTTATACATCTTGAAATTTTAGAAAACACAAACTAGGGCTTACTGCTGGAAGTCAAAGGCTGAAACGTTCAAAAGCTCATCAAGATTTCCTACTTGGATAAAATGATAATCTTATTTTCAACTCAAGATACCAGTGAAGATTTGGTTCTAAACTGATTACTTATTTCCCACTATTGACAAAATAACTCAAATGTATTACATATTAAACCTCTTGATTTGTATACGTGTCATTTCTTTATTATACTTTGTACAAAGGCTGGGACATTTATCGATTAAAAACATCTATTCATGGTGGCCTTTCTTAAATGTTATGAAGATGGGTTGGCCATTATACATGATCCTTAAAACAGGCAGTGAATACTTTAGATCGCTTCTGCTTACTCCTCTCTAGAAAAGCCAGGTACGTTCATCAGTAGCTTGCTGTAAACACTTGGATAAAATAATCAGTTTTAAATGCTGACATGTTGCAATTTTTTTAATCTGTGAAGTCATTTGGAAGACAGAGAACCTTTGGCCAGTGGACCGAGTTGAATACTTAATACTCTAATGACCTCACGGTGGAGTAAATTCCGAGACATTCTGGTAAATCTATTTTGGCATTAAGTATGAGATATCTTACTCATCAAATTGCCATTAAAAGTAATGATTCCTTAAAATAAAAAAACTGTTGAAGTCCACACATCTGTAATTACGGATATATCCCAAAATCGCAAATGTCCTTATGCCGCTAAGGCCTAATTAATTGATCTTGGGTTGATCTTGTAAAGGCAGTTGTGACAATTGTCTGAGTAATGCTGACTGAGAAGCACAAAAAAAGTTATACGATACGATACGACACGATACTATTTCATTTATACGTGTGCATTTATAGCTATACAAGGAAAAAGTTGTCGTGAGTCAGGTCAAGGAATGACTAGAAAAGTCTAAGACAAAGGTCAGCATATCCTTAATTTTGATTCAACTCTGCTTACCAGCACACTGCATTATGACAATGTTGACAATTTATTTTGTGCGTTTAATAGATATCTTTTAGTCTATTCAAGAGTGCCATTGTGCACCACGTTTTTCTTTGTGTAAAGTAAATTTGATAACTCTCATTGTTTGGGTGTTCACAATGCTAAACTTCAAATCGTTACACTTAGCAAAAAATTCTTACAAAACAACAACAGCAATAAAATGTTATTCAAGAATTGTTAATGTCATTCACGGATTAGCTTGAGCTATAATCATCTCTCATGGTTGGCAAAAGTGGCAAACTAACCTAATTTTACCTAATCCACCAGGTATTCATAAAGGCTGTAATGCAGAGAAATCCAAAGTAGTGAAAATATATAAGAATGGTAATAATGAGAATAAACTAAAGCTAAAGACGAGGAGGCAAGTGCAAAGAGCAGACCAGTTAGTTTCGAGCATCACCAACACCTACGATGCTAAGAAATGTTGAGACCATTGTTTCAGGATAATTAAAGTTAAACTGACAGTGGCAACTACTTTCCGGTATATGATTTATGGAAGTCCTTTATTCCCTTGAAACTCCAACGATGTTGTTTCAACTGGCTACGTTCCTTGATATTTTCCACAACCACATTTGATGTAGTTGAGGTCAGCTATGAGAAATCTAGGTCCAATTCTTGCGTTTGCCAATCTGTTATATCATTATGGCTGTGGGTAATGGATGTAAAACTCTAAAATAAGCCTATGAAATGCTTCTTTTGCCCAACAGTGTATGCATCTACAGTTACAATGATAAGCAATCCACTTTTTCTTTACAGCAGGACGATTTATTGGCATGCTAGAGAAAGCATGGTATACTTACTGGTTTCGATTCGGGATCCATATTTGCATTGGCTTTCATGACATCTTTATTTTCTGGTCTTACCATTATCTTTCATGTACACAAACGTTTAGGCGGGTTGCTGTTTAGAAATTTCTAGGTTATTGGGATCATTCTGACACAAAATCCATTGGAAATAAGTAAGAGGTTGAAAGTGTGAACAATTAATGGTTGAAAATATTCAAATCAGTTGAAACGCCTGAGTAATTTAGTCAAATTAAAAGTCGTTTGGGAGAAATATTTCAACAAGTAAAGAGCAGATTTTGCATCATAAGTATAGGTATATGTTACCAAATTTAACTGAACTTTCCTTGTTATTTCTTTATTATAAATATTTTGTTTGCTAACTTTCTTTCTCAGCTGACCTACATAGACATTTTAAGTGAGTTTTAGCAATTACTGTCCTCCATTTGTCACTTATAATTGATTAAAATAATTTAAGAAACCCTTGAAAAACTGTTTTTATGGATGAATGCTTCTTTTAACATTGAAAACAAGTTTGTCTAATTAATTGTTAAATCATTAACTTTATCACATATCCAAGGACATTCTACCAAGCAGTGACAGTGAAGAAGTAATTCCTGTAACACATTCTCACGGAACATTTGAATATAATGAACCGTGTAGTGATGACTCAGTAATGCCTCGTGAACATCAAATTTTATTATGATTGTAGCTTTATCAGTTTCATACACCTGATTTTGTGTTACAAATTGTCATGATAGTTTCCTTGAATCGTCTGTTTAAATATAAATAGTTCTTATAGCGAGTCATCATGCTCGCCTAAAACCCACTGCATATATTTGAAAAACGTATCAACAATCTTTTCATCTTTCACTAAAACAACGCTTCGTTATCAACTTTCAAATTTTCCAAGCTCGTAAACGATTCAATAAAAGGAGAATCAGATATTTTAAAAAGTTTTTAGAGGTTTATTCTGTACTGGTCATTACAGGTTTGTTAAATTTTACAAGCGACCAGTGGCAGCTGGACCAGGCATTAGAGGTATTAGTCTAATACCTTCGTTTTTCCAAGGAAACTTTATTGCGAGTTAACTCTCTCTTGGCATATCCTGGTTATTAAGTAATTGTACAGTATCAAATAATTGGTGTTATTCAATGAATCATGCTTCCTTTTCTTAGGTTCCTTTCTAAGTGCTAATTCCCACTGACAATTTAATTAGAGAAAACTGCAGCCCACCAATCACAAGGTATTAGTCTCTCGATTCTAATACCTTTCGAGAAAATCCTTTTGTATGCGTATGCCCCTGTGACGTAGAAACCTTTTGTTCTCTGTCACTATACCAGTCACCAGTCCAGACCAAGGTATTTCTCGATTCCAATACATTGGCGTTCAAGTCTGTCTTTGGAGCACAATCCTCTTTGTACTATGGCTCGCATTATAGGGGTTAGTTATCGTTGGCATGTTTGGCATGTTTCCTCACTTTCGTCGACTCGACATGGCCTGACACATGAACAAAGGCTAAGTTTTAAGATAGATGGAAAACCTTGCCTCCCATCTTTAAAATTTTTTACCAAACTTTATTTTAAAGTAACGCTATTAGGGACTGTACCCAGAACTAATATTTTTCTATCAAAATAATTTTAAAACACGTTTTAAATTAACTTCCTAATTTTGTACAGGTTCCTTCTAACTTTAATTTTTTATGAACTGTTGAACCTAAAATTACCCCACGAGAAATATTTACTAACAGGTATGTGTGATTGATTGGCTTATTAATTATGGAAGAATGTCTCAAGAGAGAAAACGTGCACACGTAAGATATTTAAGCGAACAGAGAAAGCACAGGGTATTTCATCATCGTAAGATTACAGAGTAAGTTCAAACCCGATTTGGACATGAGTTCGATCCGCTTTACTTTAATGGATTAACGTTCTGTTTTCATATCCTCGTATAGACCTACCTGGCAATCTACTTAATCAGGAAGCAACATGCAACCTACAATAATTGGACGTGTGACTTCATAGATTGTTCTCATAGTCGCTATCGAGAGTGCGTAGTTCTCAGGCATGGGTTAGGATACTAGGAAATTGGCTGCCGTTAGAGGAGGGATTCCGTTACTTCCTGGTGTGATCCTGAAATGTATAGTTTGCATGATAGTCGTTTTCTTGCAGGTCCTTTCTCTATTTACAAAATTTTAAAATCCATGCCATTTCAAAGGTTTAGGAACAACGGATAAAACAGTTTAACAAGGGAGCAGCTCTTACCAAGACAAAACACGCATCTGGGGGACTTATGGCTCCCATTGGATTCTCAAATCGTTTTCCACGAAATTATTTTTGATTGGATTATTTTTAAATTAAAACGCGAAAGCTTTGAAGAAGACCAGTGGTTACCACGAACAATCTAAAATTATTAAATGTTTGTCACGATAGTTATCGAAGATCAACATTGTGATGTATACTACTATCACGTGCAATGGTTTTTGATAATATAATTCCTAGAAATGCTAACTATGGCATGCTTGTGTTTCGTGTAGTAATAACTTGGTCATTATGTTGTGCTCAACTCACTATGCTAGTAACGTCAGTTTTGATAACCATTTTATCATCTGGGGTCATACATCAGATCATAGATTTTATACCATGCATGATCTGTTTCAATATTTATTTTTTCATCTACCACGGAGGGTTTAAGGGGATGTCACGCAGAAAAAGAATACACTAAGAGTGACCTAAATATTCGTCGCTGCTAGTTCATCCATGCTTCATCTAATTGCTTTGTTAATCAAGCTCACCGATAAAAATTATTTACAACAACACGCTATTTAATACAGAATCTCTTATGAATGGACTATCGGGGTATTATTACTAATCCTATCAATGTCATTATCACGAGAGAAAGCTCATTTCCCGATAAGACACAGACATGCTGAACACGATACAGCGCGTCAATCCATTGCAAACTCCGACATTTACTGAGTGAGAGATAACTTAAGTTATATGATAGCTAAATAGCAGCCTCAGTTTGACTGCACCTCGATCTAAATATCATATCGTTGGAGAAAGCAGACGGTGCGACACTTTGCAAGGACCACGGAAGGATGGCGAAGAAGCCTGGTGTGTCTATTAAATCATCACGTCCTTGGAAGCGAATCCAGTTTGGCTGCATAACCAGGTACCGCGGGCACTTCCACAGTATGGGACGACAGAAGCTTTTGCTATACGCTTGGATGCAGGCAATTTGAAAAATTTGGCCATAGCCAAGAGAAATTTTGCCCACTTTGAAAATTAAAGTAGCTATGCTCCCGTGCCAAAGCTTCTCGTTCTCAATTACTAGTCAGTTTCATTCGGTCTGTGGTTATATTTTACTTATTATCAATATACAGTATATTTCTGCGTAAAATTGCATCCAATGCAAAACAGGTAAAATAGAAACAGGTTATTTACCAAAGCAGCCAGAAAAATGAGTGCAACATCAGAAGTTCTTTTGTTTACAGTTACGTAACTCCGGCCCAATGGCAGAGAATGTTCATTCTCCAATGAAATCTTGATTGTTAGCATTGATGCATTGCACTTCTTTTTGTATCCTCCTTGGCTAATACTAAAGGCAACTTTGTTTATATTACAAGAAATTTAAACGTAAAATCTAACACATAAAAATTATGATCATTATAAAATATTAAAAGTTTACTGTGCTCGTGATCTTTTTTTACGTTTGCAAAAATTGAAGAAAAATCTTTATGGCATACGCAGAAATGTATTCCGAAGTAATTCATTTCATGTAAGGATTCGCAATATCAGAAAACTTTAGCATGTTACGCGGATCAGCTATGCTGCTAGAGTTTCGGAGCTCGGATTGCAAATAGGAAGTTCATTCTAGAAACACCGCAAACAGCCTGCGTGAGCAAATGCAGCCATATTGCAGCAACGCGTGCCTTATATTCAAAATATCTGAGTATCATCAAAGAAGGACGGGGACAGCGACCAAGCCTGCCTTCCTACGGCTTGCTTATAATACTTCTCTACTCACTAATGGCAGATTCAATTTTCTGGATTTGCTATTTACTGGAACGTCCAGTAGAGTCACACAACAATTAGTACGTAAATGGATACTCATCGTTTCAAATTATTTCATAAAAAACTCGATTTTAAATAAATATATAGGTGAAACAAAGAAATCATCTAGTAAAAAAATACACTCGTTGAAATTTACATCCTTATCAAAGTGTAAAAATCAAGTAACAGACATCAAAAATAGAAGGGTGATTAGAGAAACATTACAAACAATTGATAGTAACAGAAATCTACCGAATTCGTGAGTTCTAATAATAAGTATAAAAATCTAAGCAAACTGATATCCTGTATTAAATATTCCATTGAAAACTACACCAAACGTTGCCATACAATCTTGTAGTATCTGACATACATTCTAACATTAACTATTTACATCTATCACAATGCTTTAACAATGACTAGGATGCCAAGTGGCCTTCCATGATAGAAAAGACGAAGGGAGAACAAATTTTGCTGAGACTGGGAGGTAAAAAGCGCTTTATTGGTAATTGTCAGATTCCACTCAATTTCTTTGCATTTTCTTTTCGAATGAAAATTTGATAAATGCAAGCCGCACATTACTTAGTAGTTTCCTTGACCCAACGATATAGTTGTACCACATCACTCATCAAGCGAACGGCAAACAAACCTTTCCCACAGGTAATAGCACTAATGATTGAACATTTAAGAGTGTAGAATTTATGGTAGCTTGTGGACAAAATTATTACGGTCTTGATACAGGAGAAAGATACCATGACTAAGGTTTAATGGCGTCAATATCTAAGTTATATCTTTGGAAAACTATTACCCAATGTGACAGATTCAGTATCTGCACCACATTGTTTGTTGAAGAGTTTCTTTTAAGGTAAAAAATTCCAAATACAAGCTATTTACTTATAAGTAAATCAAGTGCTGGTCGGACATCGGCATTTGACCCACCCTTGCCGTCTTTGTCGTCCGTTTGCAAAAGTTGGAGGACGTCTGGAGTCTAGTAAATATAAATACGCCCTGAGAATGAATCCTTGAGAAGGAATACGTACCTGAGCACTGGAGAATACGTTAAGTGCTCATCCAGCGCTACTGAAGAATCAATCCATACTGATCATCAGACGTCGATGTAAGTTAATGATTTGCAAAGCTTTGAAGTTCTATAAAGATTTATTCGAACAGTTTGTGTTTGCAGGTATTACAAGTGGCATCTCTTATAATTGGTGCCAGATATCAAGGCAGAATCCGAAACCCTAAACTTGCAGTAGAAAACAATTCCGCGTGGCAAGGAGAGATAAGTGTGGCATTACAAGACCATTTACCACATACAAAAGTGAATTATCCTGCATATTTTTAAACATTTCAGAGCAAATCTTTTACTGAAATTAGAAAACAAGGTCATAAATAAATGAGTCCCTAATCTTGCTCTGGATGAGTCAGAGAGACCTTAACCAGTACATAATTGACGGACCTAGTCAAGCAGAGAGCTGGCGATTGAGGAATGTGATAGCGCCTTGTCTTCACTTGCACGGTGATGGAATCTAATACCCGTAAGCTAGAAACTTCAGACAGCGTTATCTTGTTTAAAACTTTTTAGGGCCAGTGAAGTTAAGATGTATTGGAAAAATAACAAACACTACTACATTATTAGAAGTACAAGTTTTTGGGAGATCTCCAAGCGTGTTGTGTTTTCAAAAGGCTGCGGCAGACAAACGGCATGAGTGTTGTATGACGAATACTACCGATCTCTAAGACATTTGGCATTCTGTATTTCGAATGTAATCTAACAAGTAACGGTCTTTTGACCTGTCATGTGTATACGTACATATAACTTGGTCAAGCATAATACTGAAATCGCTCCGTACCTAACGTCATTTTCGCATTAGTGATTATTTAAAGCAATACCTTGGAAAAAGTTTTGAGTTACCACGTCCAAAATCTGGTGCGATTTTCAAAACGAACCCATGGACCAGCCAGCAAATTTCACAGTCTTCAGTCCGAAGGTTTGAAAACCGATTTAATGTCTTGTTTTAATTAATCGCCCTCTTGAAACAATTAGCTCCCTGAAAGCTGTATCAGTTGAAACCAATAGAGTTAGATCCTCTCATAGGGTCTTGCTGGTGATACGGACCAAGGGAAGTGACTTTCCTGAAGATTAGAAAAGTTGTATAGTCCATTATTATTATTATTGTTATTATGACTGTTCCTAGCATCCTGATTAAAATTTGAAGTGTTGCTATGTGTAAGAGGTTGTTGTACCATGTCATAGAAGGGGCTATTTGAAACTTGAGAAGTGGCATTCATTTCGCTATTTTGCATCGTGACATGTATGTTTGGAGTCGGTGGTAATTGTGAAGACGTCACTGACATTGCGGAAGAGGCAGCCAGATAATTAAACTTGCTAGGCGGTCGTAATAATGTTGTGGGAGGATACGGGGTGTATCTTTGCTGAGGATATACTCCGTGTTCTTGTTCAATTGAGGATGACCTTGATACAACTGGACAGAACTTGCCAGCCAACTTCATCTCAGTGTAATGGTTAGCATAGCTTGGAAATAGATATGATTGGTTAAGTTCGACACCTTGATAGTTTTGCCAAGAATTTGAGTGACTGAGGTTACTTGATCTTATGTGATGGTCAGTTGCGTTATTTGCTGGTAAGTATTGATCGAATTCGCCAACATCAAGGTCAGCTACACTCATAATTTCACTCGTGAATGAAGAAACATGATCCGTGTGACCATTTTTTAAGCAGTTCTCATTTTTCAGTCTGTCCTTGATAGGCCACCTTTTTGTACAATCTTTCCTGCTTTTGTCTGTTATATAAGCACTTTCTAGTGGGTTTTCACCACTGAGACTTGAGGAAGATGACAAGAAAACACCGCCAGGGGAAATACTCCCTTCAGGACTACATGGGTGGGATTTTGAGTGACCTGTTTGTGAACTAGTCTCATATGGGCTCAACTGTGGACTGACAGAATCATTATGAGGTGAGTGAACCAGACCAGTCGTGTTACTAAGACCATTAATCCCCAAAGCCGAGGGCTCCCCTTTGATAACACGTAGAAGATCTGATGCGGTGATTTCAGGTTCGTCTTGATCATTTTCCGTATCTTTTCTGTTTTTCTTTCGTCTTGGTTGATATTTATAATCTGGATGTTCTTTCTTGTGTTTCACTCTCAGTCTTTCTGCTTCCTCCATAAATGGTTTTTTCTCGTCATCATTCAGCATACGCCATAATTTCCCAAGTGTTTTGCTTAACTCAGCATTATGCAAATGAGGATATTGATCTGCAAGTTTCCGCCGAGCTGCTTGTGCCCACACCATAAATGCATTCATTGGTCGCTTCACATGGGGCTTCTGCTTCACAGGAAGGTTCGTCCGAACTGGCATTGGGACTAATGTCCAATCGTATCCTATCAAACAAAGAAGACAATTTTAAAAACTTGCAATTCATATGCGGGATATATGCGATATATTTAAACTTTTAAACATCTTTAAAGTGTACTGGGAGCCTTCCGAAAGAAATAATTACAAAGCAAAGTGTTTTGACCAGTTTAATTAATCATCATCCTCCGAACACTTACAGGTTGCGGAGGGCATCAACACAGCATCGATGTTTCTGCATTTGAAAAAATAATGCACTGTTACCGTTCCTAGTTATTCACCACTACGCATCGTATCACCTGCGTAAAAAACATTTACGTACAAGCCGATTTCATGTGTTTCAGGATTTGAAAAGAACGAATTTTTGTCACCGTAATAACTGCATGCAACTCATAGTTTCTTAAGGCTTTCAAAAGAATGCTCACAAGTTCAATAAAAATTACCAGCCTTTCTCTAGTCAGAAACAATACGATACTCATCAATTTCACTATACTAAATGAGTAGCTGGCTACAGGGACGGTATAGCTGTTTATTGCATTGATTTTGTTCTTTGGATTTATTTTCGTATTCAAAATCTCCTTTCCTCTTTTGGTATATCTATTTCGGGTCTTTTGTATCGTTTCCTTTCGATTTATTTCAGCTGCTTCCTGGATTCCTAACTATGTAGAATTGGAGTCAGTTTGTTTTCCAATTTCTTGTTGTTTTTGTTATTGTATTGCTATTGTTTTATTGTGTAAACTCAATATATTTCCTTATGACATTAAAATACAATTGAAAGTCTTACTTTACAAGTAAATTGGAATTTTTGTTATTGTATAGCTATTGTTTTATTGTTTAAACTCGATATATTTCCTTATGACATTAAAATACAATTGAAAGTCTTACTTTACAGGTAACTTGGAATTGGCTGCTTGAAACTTTCACATGGGAAACAATAAAACCCTAAGATACATGATGATAATTAGCATTACAATGTTTACTAAAAATTTCATCAGTTCTGGATGTGTCCATTCGTTATTTCTTAAACAAAATATGTAGTAAGTAGTTCTTAGGGCAATGTTCATAAATTTCCTGATGACGTAGATTTTTGCATTATTGTCGTATCCTAAACCTTTAACATATTGATGAAGTCTGTTGACGTTTAACTAAATATCCCAAGAGTACTGTTGATAAGTTGGTGACCTAAACTTGCACATATTGATTTTCGAGCTCTTTAATCAGGTTATCATACTTCTGTTGCTTATGTAGAAAATTATTACGCAGATTTGATTTAAAAACATCAGTGAGTACAAGTGTGTAAATGCATCTATCAGGTACAGATAAAAGAAGATCCGGAGGTAATTTATGTCCAGTTATGACTGTGGGACTGAGGTATCCTCAAATATCAGCATGGATAACAGAGATTTTTGCAGGCTTTAAGACAGGAGAGTGAAAGTAAGGCTAGGGTCGCGTCACTGAGCAAAGGTACACTTTGCAACCAGAAAACTACATGAACAAAGGACGCGCTTATGACGTAAAGAGAGCAATTGGCAGCAGATGAAATACTCTATTTAAAAAGATTGGATTTTGTTGGTAGAGTGTTGTTGACATAGCAAACTTCAGGGTAAAAGTAACACAATATTTCTAAAAATTACAATTACTTTGCTCAAAATTTTATTCGTTCTGGATTTGACCATTCTTTATTTTGTAAACAAAATACGTAAAACGTACGAATTATGACAATTTTCGTAATATTTATGACGATATAATTCTTTTATATACTATTGCCCTACCCTCAATCCTTAAATCTACTGATGAAATCATTTGATGTTTTACCAAATATACCAAGAGTAGTGACTAAAAGGTTAATAAATTTGACTTGTAGTAGTAATAGCAATAATAGTATTAGTAGTAATTGTAGTAGTAGTAATTGTAGTAGTAGTAGCAATAGTAGTAATTGTAGTACTAATAACAGTAGTAGTAGTAGTAGTTGTAGTAGTAGTAGTAGTAGTAGTAGTGGTAGTAGAAGACGGATGAGCAGTAATAGTAGCAGTAGTAGTAGTAGTAATAGTAGTACTAAT
>JANTCA010033770.1:0-20907 GCA_024741275.1 Chironex yamaguchii | reverse complement strand
GATAGATAGATAGATAGATAGATAGATAGATAGATAGATAGATAGATAGATAGATAGATAGATAGATAGATATAGATGTATATGAATAAAAATAAATAATTTTTTGCGTTTATTAGCAGCGGACAATCGCATAGATAAAGAATGTTTTGAATGTAAAGTTTCAAACTCAGAGATACACTCAGAGATAACTGTTTGTTCTATCTTATTATCACAGTTGTCCTTTCGAAGTTTACCTGTTCTTAATGCAAAACTCGCTTATCTGATTACCTGAGACATTTCTGAGTGTGATATGAATTACTAAAGATGTTCGTGGTTTATGTGGTTATGTCTGATAAAAAGAAATGCAAAATATCGCGGGAGTGGTCCCATTATCAAAAATCAGTACGCATGTTTTACTTTTATGTCACAGTAGAGTAATGTGGACTAAGTTTTTAACATGTAGTCAACCACAACAAACAAGTTGCATGTGATTACCAGATTAAGAACAACATAAATTGCAGACAATCATTTCCCAGCATTTTTCAGGTGTCAATCTGTCTCTATGGATACCTATTTGCAAAATATGTTCAATCATCTGCCTATGGTTATGTATTCATGTGGATGTCAGCAGTAAAGTGAAGATGACAGTACAGAATCAGGCTTAAATAGGGTTTATGTATAGTTAAAATTAAGCTTCTTTTAGCAAATGTAAGCGGAAACTCAAAGCGGCGCCCTGTAATTCATAAATCCTTTTACATCTTCAGCCATAACTGATGTCTGTCAGCATGAAGTAAACATTTGTACGCAGAAAGAGGCCTTGCATCAATCAGTGTTCGAGCAGTTGTGTAGCACTGCATTAATTCAGTAATGTTTGAGAATGAAAGCACAAGATGAACCGTGGTAACTAGTTACATCTTAGCAAAACCTTTAGGGTTTTTCTTCCTGTAAATCCTGTCTTTCTTGGCTGTTGGTACACAGATTCCCTGCATTTTAGTGCAAAGTAACAAACTGTTCCATGCAGGTTATTCTCTCCAGGCGATCTCATTCTCTTGCTTTGATTCTTAAGGTTCGACTGACAGTTTCCCGCTGATCGATTTTTCGCCTCTTTTCTTTGTTATTTTGTTTATGTAAATCTACCTAGTATTTCAACATATGGTGCACTTACTGATCCTTGCCCAAGTGAATGACATAAACGATGGCTGGCCATTGAAAAGAAGCCAATGGAACAGGATCTGATGTCAAAACAATTCTTTTGCGTTGCTTATTCTTCTCGTTTATTTATCCTCTCCCTGTTCTCTGTAATCCTATTGAGAGCCCCTCTAAAGCTGTTCTTGATAAAAGCTGTTCAACAGGACTAAGACTACCAAATGTTTTTCAACATCTGGGCCTAGTATTTCTTACTTTGGTGTCAACATGAAACCCTTTTTAGCTAGCATGATCAAAGAAACATGCTTTGTATCGTTACATGGTTAAATTTTCAGCAATAGTATGCTCTGATGGATGAAATTTTCACAAATTTAGTATGCAACTTGTGTTAGTGGCGACGCCCTATGTCTGGTCACCCAGGCTGGCTATAGCCAAAGTTTGCATCTGTAAGACATTATAAATTCTCTCCCTAAAAAGCACAGGCATAAGATGTGCTCCAAATGTTAGTACATAGACCAACATTCATCTTGAAAAAAATTAGAGTAAAGTTGTATATATTGTTCTCTTAATTGCACGGAACAGCCGGTGTATTACCAAGGTAACAATTGCTGCCCTTCGAATTCAATCCTATTCCAGCTCTAACTCTTTTTCATACTTTTTCATATTCAAATGACTTTTGTTCCCAGTATGATTTGTTTGTCCGCGTATTGTTTCACACGGATTTTGGCTAGGGGGGACACGTTGTAGTTTGCAAGTAATATGAGAAGGAAATTTAAACAGACACACCTCGTTAATGGAGTGACGTACTCAAAGAATCAAAGCTTACTGTAGCACAAATATATAGTATTGTCTTATAATTATTTAACTCCCGTGTATTTCATCTGTCGTGGCCAGCCTTTTCATTCACGAGAGCTCTCTGTACACAAAGTTATCTTTTTTTGCGAAGGACAATTAGAAGTTTAAAGCTTAAATTACAGTGAATCGTCATTTAAGTAGCTGCTGATAACAAATGGATGTCTTGAGCAGTACTTTATCAGTAAACCCCGAATTTGATCAAGTCTGAAGAGAAAAAGCCACCGATGTCGAGAAAGACTGTGATCTGATTATGTACCCTGAACTTCTAAAACTTGATAACCTTTTCCTCGATGAAAAGTCTTGTACATTAAGGCTCATTCTAACATTCTTATCATGGCTAAGCCTTCCCAGTAAGGACACCGACAGCAAAGCACTATTTAGAGACTGTAAAACAATTGTCAGCAGAAACCAAGAACGTATCTGACGTGTGTTTTGGATGTGAAGAAATTTTGATATATTAGCGGAGCATTTGCCCGAATTCCCGTAGGCAATCATGATATTGTATGATTCAACGTTCAAGGGACGGTTCTCTTTCTAAATCAAAGACAACACCTTCGTTCACATTCCTGAGAAAAACGTATTTAACTGTTTGGTGTTATAATCGTGTCGTACTGTCAAGTCGCAAAGTATGAATAAATTAACAATGTGCAACAATATAGTGCTGTAGCGCGCTAGTTTATAGCTAATTAAATATTAAGTTTGAATCTAAAATTTAAAAACTTGAACACTATTTTTACGTGAAACGTGATCCATTTGCGAATTTGCGAGCAAGATGTTAATCACGAGTAAGTCAAATACAGCCGTCAAGAAATGTAACTGCTTTCTCCTACAATATGACTACTTTTTCACTAAATGTGTGGCACATTTTGTTCCTGTAGCCACAACTATTAATGAAGGGCTAATCAATCGTGTTCATTAATGAAAACGGTCATTGCCGCAGGAGAAGAATTCATTGAGTCCCAAGAATAGAATTTCTTATTTCCGAAGTTATTTACGACTTAGTTTAAACGACGGAAATGCTATATTTGTAATTAATCTGTAAACCTGCTTTGAATTCTTGCAAAATGCGATGCCTGCGTGTGTTTCTACCTCATCTATTCTTAAAATCTTGCATCAGATCTATCCCTGGTTTAGTTTATCTCATATTCCAGAACTGTTGATCAACTGTTAGTCACATCGTGGCCTTGACAGGCACCACTGATACAAACAAACTTGTTATACGGGTGAATGTCGTGATTTACTGGGCGCTTGGACTATGGTCTTAGCCAACCGGAAAATTGCAGCATGTGGACTGAGATTGTCACTTGAATTTGACCGTCTATTCTTGGGATATCCAAACATGTATTACCAAAGTTTTTTAAATTTTATCCTTATTTAAAGCATTCCAGACTAAACCGTACATTCCCTCTTGTTTTCTTGTTGAAATCTGAGTGCTCTGTACAATAGCAATGATGGAGCTCGTGTTTGATCGTTGAGTCTGCATTTACCATGCTTTCTAGAGGAGCAGATTGTTGAAAAGAGGTTTGGTACTAAATTACATGCATGTACACTAGTTCAGTGACAGTTGGGATGATGACGTATGTCGCCAAATTGTCTTAATGCATTAACGTATCGCACGAAGACACTTTTATCAGTTTAAATTATGGTGCGAAAGACTGGTTCATAACTGGTGCACATTCGTACACATGTACTCTAATGTCTTTCCAATTGTATTATAAATACTGCTCTTTGATTGATTGATTGATTGATTGATTGACTCATTGATTGATTGATTGATTCATTGATTCATTGATGATTGATCGATCAACAGATTTATCGATTGAACAACTGACTGACTCATTTGCAAATCTGATTCATCAATTTATTAAAGCATAAACGTTCTATCCGCATAAAGTGTGAGGTTTCTGCTTTGTTGGTGACTGGCTATCACATGGTTAATTAGAGCAGTGCGATCCTAGTTTTTCATGTCTATTTGACCTTTCGATAAAGTACCCTCTTGATGCCCTATGTCACTATCATAGGCGTGAATGTGAACCACCATTCTTAAACCCAAAGCTACTGAATCTAAATTCTTGGCTTGGCATATCAAATGTCAGTGTTTTTCCTGTGTATGCTAGTATTTTTAGAATGACTGGGAATGTACTTGATAGCGATTCTGCTGCAATGTTCAGTTGCTACAACAAGAAATCTGTCATGCAACAGTCATCTGTTTCGCTTACTTCGACGATACTCTGTTGTACAATGTCTCATGCAAGTTTTCGTGATATTTGGAATGACTCTGATGAAAGGTGAATATTTCTAGTAACAACAAAATTACCTTCCCTAGTGTCTGAAGTGTCATCAATAACCAGATTCTTATCCGCTGCTTGCCAGTTACCTTTATATCTGATCTAATCCAGGAGCAAGGACCTTAAATCTGTGTAGCAAGTATTGTCTGGTTTTTTTGGAGCAGATTTTTACGTGTTGATCAGACATGTGCAGAATGACAAGCCCAGGTTAACGAAGGTAGGGTATATGTTGCTTTATTTTTGCAACAGCCTGTACCAAGTTGATAGCTGAAAAGCGTTGACTGGAAGAATACGCATGAATTTGCTTGAATGCGAACCGGACTCACGTTTACCACTATCACCTGAATTATGCATCCTGCGCCTGATTTAAAAATGGCCCGTTACCATTGCTAGCGCAGATAGTAAAACCTATTTGGCAACTCAGCTTCGTAGGAGTGCCTTGATAGTGCGGTTCCATCGGAGCATTAACTGTTGACTATGACTACATGTTAAAAACTTAGTCCACATTACTCTACTGTGACATAAAAGTACAACATGCGTACTGATTTTTGATAATGGGACCACTCCCGAGATTTTTTGCAATTTTTTTTTATCAGACATAACTACATAAACCACGAACATCTTTCGTAATTCATATCACACTCAGAAATGTCTCAGGTACTCAGATAAGCGAGTTTTGCATTAAGAACAGGTAACCTTAGAAAGGACAACAACTAAGACAATAAGATAGAATAACCAGTTATCTCTGAGTGTATCTCTGAGCTTGAAACTTTACATCCAAAATATTCTTTATCTATGCGATTGTCCGCTGCTAATAAACGCAAAGAATTATTTATTTTTATTCATATACATCTATATCTATTTATCATCTATCTATCTATCTATCTGTCTGTCTGTCTGTCTATCTATCTATCTATCTATCTATCTATCTATCTATCTATCTGTCTCTTCTATCTACTGAAATATAGCTAAAGCAAATATTCACTTTGTTGAAAATACCCTCAATAAGACAAGCACAAGGCCCTTTATATCTCCGTCTTTGAGGATGGATTGATGTTATAAACTGCAAAATAAAGGAGATACCCTGGCATTTTCAGAAAACGATAAACGGGGCGATCATTAGAAAATGGGGTCTTCGTAACCATTTCTAAAGTGGGGAGATCTTCATGTACAAAGTTTTGACACTCTATTTCGTTCCACATAACATTTAAAATAGCGCCATTAAGGACTTGAGTATTTAAATAGTTTTCTTTCTTTTATTTGAAAATTAATAAACTTGGAAATGATCAAAATAGGTTTCGAGCACTATTGCAATACCGTTAAATGATTTCTCCTCCCATTTATTTACTAACTTTCAAGGATGTTGTACATATTTCTTGGCTACGCGAAGTAAATAGCGACCCTATAATGCCATGACGCCATCGTTCCATCAGCAGTACCTTACGTTACGTTGTCATAACAGTCGAATAAGAATTTTATGTTCCTACTTGTTTAACTTTTTCTTTTATCAATCGGATACAGTTGAAGAATAGTTTTATTTGTATAATATGAAGCGTAGACATAGGGCTTAAAAATGAAAAATGTTTTTCTTATCAAGGTGGGAACGGACAGGAACACTTCTTGACAGCACGATCTTTACATAACACGATTTATTTTTAAGTCTATTCGATTAGACATTAAATTGGATACAAGCACCCTTAAACAACCTTTTAATTTCTGTCCGTTTTTTGCGCTGTGCTGAGTTTACTGGGGATATTACACATTGCACCGAATCCCAACTTAAATACCTACCATGACTCTGGTACCTGAATGGAAATTTCAGATCTTGATTCCAAATTTCATTATTTTGGAATTTCTGTCAAGAGAGACGTTCATTCGGTTCCTTCAGAATACACAAGCATCAAAGTAGGGGCTTACTGCTTTCTCCCTCAACCCAAGCAACATTGTGAAATATTTAAGCTGTGGCTTGCAGCTTGTTATCCTCTTAAGATTATGGCCTTTTAGTCTGATAACGTGGTCTGCGAGGCTTCATTTCCATGAGAAAACTAACCCAGTCATTTCACGTTTATGATCAGACCCAGTAATCAGGTCTATTCATGGGGGAAAGAGGGATATTTTTTGCCGTTTAGAATAAAGAAGGCTTAGCCTTCTTTGGTTTATGAAGGTGGTTAATACGCTATCAGGGTTAAAAATTGTTACGGATTTTAACTGTGAGCTCAGCTAATCTGGAGTGATGCAACTTCACCTTCGTTGCTCTTTCTTCCTCGAGTGAGGTCAACTTTTGATTTCTTGAAAACATCCTGTATCTCGAAGAAGACGAATAGAATTTTTCACGAAAATAACTCATCAGGAATCGATGTCGTGAACTTCTGCTCATGATTGTAAATGTCGCGTGGCATTTTTTAAATTCAAAAGAACTGAGGATTTTTCCAAACTGCTTTGAATCGATAGCAGTTTTCGTGTTGGAACCATAAGCTGTAATGAAATAATGTGCTGTGAATAAATAGGCTGTGATTTTCTCCGTCACATAAAAAGCACGACATTGATGTTTCACAGTATTGAAAGATATTAGTCAAAGTCTTTCCCTATGGTTCTCCAATTCTCTACACTACATTCTGCAGGGAACAAAGAATGTGACAGTTTTGAGACCCGTCAGTAAGAAGTGTTTGAATTGTAAAGAAATCATTGTTAAATTATTCTTATTCTGAGAAGCAAGTCTTACGTCCTGGGTCGAGACGGAACCCACGGCCTTCTGCTATCCGGGTAGAATGCTCTGTCAAGTGAGCTACCCGAACGTTGTTTATCAGAGGTGAATTTAGGATGTCATGATTTGTGTGTTGTATCACTACGAGAGAACATTGATTCATAATCAGCAAGCACCAGATATGCATTTGAGACAAAAATGTCCCACGTTGACGAGGTTTTCTATGCTATCTCCCTTATCAGCTGTTTCATATACTAAAATGTAACCAATATCTGAAAAAACGTATTATCTATTTGTGAAATATATGTCGACCGATTGGCTTAAGTACTTTTCAAATTTTCATGTTGTGCGCATAAAATAGCTGGCATATTGACCTTGTTAGCTTTGTAATCGCATCTATTGTCAGAAACCCTACACAGCACTTTAATTACACCATTCCTCAAAACCTAATCACGTTTTCACGCCCTCAGGGAGTCTCTGTTCGATTAAAAATGGCTGTTCAACTTCACAACAAGAATTAGCAGCTTACAAAATTCGTATTGTTATAATTAGCCTTTATTCACAAACATTTGTCGTTGTGACTTCATTGAGTCATCCGTTTTATAGCGATTTATTGTTAAGTACTGTATTGTCAACACGGTTTCAATCACTACCTTCCACTTAATGCTAGCAATGCAAGATTATATCCATACTACAGTGATCATTGCTGCTGAAGTAATCTATTAATGGGGTATTGTTTAAGTGATATATAGCAATTGAAATGTAAGAATTGTCAATTTTACCTATCCCTTTCGAAAGGAAAGCGATCCATCCAAGAGTCTGAGACCTGCAAGTGCTGTCGTTTGACAGACAATACCATAGTTGTTTATTCACATTTTATCACGGTTGTAAAATAGGTGGAAATTATAACGGTAGTTATCGAGGTAAGATTTATTGTACTAGATACAAGGATTCTCTTTTCTCTTATAAATTTATCTTTCATATTTTCAGGTCGAGAAGCTTGGTGAAAGTTTTTTTTTCTGTGTTTTTTTGTCCTTTCTTACTTGTATCTATCCTTACCTTTGGTATTGTCCTTTTACTCAATTCTGATTCGTTACTTTTATGTTGATTTGGCTCCAGTTTTCTTTACACATACTTGACCTTTGTCCTCCATTCCTCTCACTCTGTCGAATGCCCAAGGCCATGTAGGCCACAAATTCGAGAAAGGATCGTTATTGTCTTCAAAAGGAAATTAGAATTTAAAGTAAATTTCATTTGCCAAATTTTTGTCAATATTATCTCTCGTCGTACTAAACAGAAACTACACTTGCGCTCTAGTTTTTGGACATGTTGCAACGTTTATGTTTACGTTTTTGGGACATGCAGTTTATTATCGAAACTAGATTTTACATGGAGTCTTTGATTAGGAGGGCAGCCATAGATTAGGTTTTGCTAATGGGATAATTTTTTGTATATAAATGTTGGCCTCGTAGTGTGCCGAAAAACTTTCTACCTCGTATGTATTTCTTTAGGCAGCATTTAAGCCATATGGAGACCTTAAGGCCTCCGATCCAAACGAAATCACAAAATCATCGCCATTGCCCACCCGTGGTACGATTTCCTTACCAAGTTTCGTGTTTGGCAAGCCTTAAGTAAGCAACCCAGCTAAATTGTCTTGGTTAGTAGAGAACACTGTACTGCATGGCTTTTTACTGGATTAGAGGGGTCATTTAGAGGCATTTCGGATGGCAGCCACACAATTTATCAAGCGTGCATACATAGAAAAGCATAGGCCTAACTTTAAGAATTATTTTTATCTGTAATTCCTCATGTAATGCTGTGAAACAATGTGCACATACCTACACCTACACTTGCCCATACCTTTGGGACACACAGCTGTGTAAGCACAGTAAATGCTACAGTAGGGGGCTGGCCCACTGGAAGCACTGTGTGTTTAACTTCCATAATCTATCCAGTTAGTGCTGAGTGCTAAGCTCTTTGGCATGACGCGGTCGTGGATTCGAACACACAACCTTCCGTGCGAAAAGCGAGGACTATACTACTAATCAACTGCTGCGGTACACTTTGCAGACGACACCAAAGAACCTGCAATTAATACTTAAAATGAACCTTTCGACATTTTTTATTTATTATCGGATACAAGTCACGACCGACTTTACATGTTACAATAATTAAATGTTGTAATTTGTGAGGCAAGTTATAGAATTTTTGGAGATGACACTAATCCATCAGACAATCTGTAGCCAACAAGACCTAGGTCAGGGAGTAATTATTCTACAAAATCGTTAGGCTCTGTGAAAGGGCACTGCAGCTACAACTTAAATATTTTATGAGCCACTACTACAGCCGTTCTTATCTTAGTTAAATTTCGTCCGTACTACGATTTTCTCTCTACTTAAGCTTTCTCGAACCTGGCTGTAGCCTCAGTCAATAGCAAGAGAATTTGGTATAGCTGCCCCTTGTCGATGTGGAGTAACTCTGTATTTGTGTCCAGCCATCGAATATACCATTCGCTTACACTTCGGCTTGGACTCTTTCTTACCTCTAAATCGATTTCTTTGGGCTGAATGCTTGGTCAAAGCTGCGTTCCCTTGCTAGCAAGCGTCACCTTCACTTTGAGTTGTTCATAATTTACGAGCAATAGATCAACGTTCGAAGTACCTACCTTAGATATGTTAGCTATGGTCTCCGAAATCTTATTTTATTGCTTTAAACAGATAGAGGAGGAGGATTATCGGGGTTGTGTTCAGGCATCGTAAACCTTTTGCTCTGGTAACGTCAATGATTTGCATTGGAATGCAAGACATTTATGTCATCTTAATATTTCAATTATCATTAGTATGTCGCAAGAGGTAAAATACAAATGCTTTCTATAGCTAATTTTTGGCAAACAGCTGGCATTTCCTGGACCACATTTCCAATTTTAGTGGGCACTGTAGCCTACAGATACTAAATGCTGCTAAAATTGTGAAATAACTACTACTTGCATACGTATTGTCATGAATAAAAATGTTTGAAACCGAAATCATTAAAGAGTGCAGCAATGATTGACTACGAAGTGAAGTCTGGTGACAAAGTGTAGACTATTAGGATAAAAATAAGGTAGTAGGAACATTGACACATTTGATGACAATATGATGATGTGGCTACGTTGCCAGGCTACAAAGTCACACTTTCAAGTCCCCTCAACTCATTGGAGATATTGCGGTGTTGCGTGATCGTATGAATTGAGACATACTACATGTATGAGATGTAATTGATGTAACCTTAGACTTAGATCTCATGATGAAGAATCACTACGCCGAAAATTTTCGGACAGGACATCTTCCTTACTAAAGGATCGCTTAACACATTTGCGTGTAAGCCAAATAGATTTGATATTTATGAGTAGAAACAGGAACATATTTCTCGTTAACTACCGTTTTGCATACTTTGTCTGCTGTCTGGGGCATCAATGAGTTGGCCTTCACTTCAGTCTCGTCTTGGGCCGTTTTTGAATGATAACCTAGGTGTGCTTGTAACCAAAGACTTAAACTCGCTTTCTTTCTTTTGGTGCGAAGTGTTTTGGGGTTGAGTGTGTTGTGTCTACCTTTTGGTGTCAGTAAAAGGAATGTGCAGATGATGTTACTAAGTTCTCATCTCAGTACATGCTCAATCCGCCTCTACCTCCTCGTAATAATGATGTCATCTCTGATTTGACTCGGCCCACCTTTTATCTGTCGTACGTTGCCTTGCCAAAACCTACCCCGGTCTCGGTTTTGACACTCAGGACCTTTCTACAAGCGGTTTTAATCAGGTTTCTACTACTGTCATTCATCCGAGTGCCTTGTGATGAAACTGATTGGTCATTGTACCTAATAGTTTTGGGTCCTACGAGCGCTGTGCCGTAAGAGTATCTTTGACTGGAATAAGATTGTTGGTCAATGCCCAATCCTCTAGTACCAGCTATCACTCTCTGTCTGGTTTTTATCGTTTGACATATTTGATGTTGGCCCTACAAGGCCTCGACCCAACAGGGTGCCAAGCCTTTATAACAAGCAAGGACTTTTAGGCTATGTTGCAATATATAACCTGTAACCACTTCACCCTTGGATATGAATACGATTCATACGCGAATTTTGGTCTTACTATGTAGGACGTCGTCTTATGTGACGGAGTATCAGAACCTTGTAAGTCAAAATTCCATATTTGACTGTTAAAGTGATGATATTGTTGTATTTTTGCTTCTATTTAAAAGTCTGCTTAAGATAGTGGTCCAGTAACACGAAGCAAGGATATGGCAACCGAGTTGACTTGTCTTTATATTAGTAAGGTGCTGATATTTTACTTAAGATATTCCTTGCATTATTCGCCTATTTGATTGGCAATGAACCGGTAAGTAAGCGTCTTCTTTATTGCTTATGCAGGTGTTTTAATAGACCTTATAAATATTTTCACAGACGTCAGATTTTATTTTTGGTGATAGCGTCTAGCTGTTTGGGTCATTTCTTGCAAAATATAGATAGCTGTGAAAGTGAACATTGAAAAATATATTGTCCTGTTCTAAATGGCTTTTTACTTTGCTACATAACCGAAATGGTTTTCAATTTGTAAGTGTCGCCATAGTATTACTAAATACAGTTCACATCATTTGGAGGTATTAGCACGGCAATAATTAGGTTATAGCTAAAAGACCATGCTGCATAGCTTGTTATCGACGTCATAATAAAATTGTTCATTGTGAAACTGTTCTCCCTTATAATTACTCTCTGTTTTCTGGAGACAACGATTCCGTTCTATATATAGCTGTTGTCCTTACACTTCTTGCGGAAATCAGAGAGCCCTCAAGCACTCGATTTGCTTGCTAGATTTATGATAACGTTTTCCAGTGCACCAGTTGTTATTGGAGCCGCCTTGCAGAGATCCTGTACACTCACTTTACTGACTAAGAAATCTGACCGTGCACCCTATATAATGGTAATTTTTATGCCTTACCGAATTACTTATTTTGAATTAGAGGATTCAATGAATCTGTCTCGCGCATGAGCAACCGCGCAATGATTTGTATTACCTGCTCTGTAGTTCCCCTTTCCTTGCCCTTGTTTTTAACTTTTTAACTGATTCGTTTTGTTGACGGCATTCCCCTTTGATGCAGTATGCAGCATCAACTCCTGTCTCTCATCCATGCAAAAATGTCCTTACCTTCGATGGATACACTACAATAAACATTTGCTTTCTTGTAAGAAATTGGTCCACGAAATTCACATCAAAATTCAATGGAATTGTTAGCACTAGTTTATGTTGAGTCACAAAAGGTTTAAAGCTTAGATCCTAGACCTCTGCAATGTTGCCATATAGCATATCTACTATTAGCAACATTACTTAGGTGCCAACCCATATTGATTGTCGATATCATCTAAATTTCCAGGGTTCGATTTAAGTATTTATCACTCAATTGTAGGCATAATAATGACAGCAACTGACGGGGTCATTTTATGTCCAATTTTGGAGAGTGACTGTGAATCAAAGCTTTTCATATGCACTTTATATTTTTATTTATTCCGAAGCAAGTGTAGGCATTCAAGTGAGATATCGTATTTTTTGGTTCAATTTCGTGACTTATCTCGATAAAGCTTATGGGCTAGAGATTTCTTTGACTTTTTCAGTTTTTAACGTTTAAATGTAGATATACTGGAAAATATTTCCCCAAATACTAGTAAAGCTGCATATATAGCTGTTGCTGTTGTCGTGGTGGCGTGTTGACGAAGGGGCTTGGGCTGAGTCATGGATTATATTCTGTCACAAATAATAGGCCAGTGTACCCCCTGTTTCTTTCCTGCCTTTGCCCATATTTGGTCAATTCTTTGGGTGTTGAGGTTTGTGTTGTGGATGTTAGAAAGTTTCCTTCTTCAAAACTGATGGTCCACTCTTGAGCACTTGGAGGTTGGTGGATTCTTGTTTGAGGGAACATAGTCTTGTCTGTTCAGTTTAGTAGTACTACCGACTAATTTGTCACCATGTCGAGCAAAAAGACCAAGAAGGGAACTGCAAAGAAGAGGGCTCAAAGAGCTACCTCTAATGTCTTTGCTATGTTCGATCAGTCTCAAATCCAAGAGTTCAAAGAGGCCTTCAACATGATCGATCAAAATCGTGATGGTTTCATCGACAAAGAAGATCTGCATGATATGCTTGCATCTCTTGGAAAGGATCCAGCTGATGATTATTTAGAGGGTATGATGAAAGAAGCACCTGGCCCAATAAATTTTACAATGTTTCTAACGTTATTTGGAGAAAAACTAAATGGAACAGATCCAGAGGATGTGATAAAGAACGCATTTGGATGTTTCGACGAAGAAGGTGTGGGAACAATACCAGAAGAACGACTACGAGAATTACTAACAACTATGGGCGATAGGTGAGCTGGTTTTTCGTTGAAATTAAAGCTGAAACGCATTTTGTTGCTTTTGCTTTAAATAACAGAGGATACAGATTTGGTCAGTACAGGGTAGAGGTCTCTGTAGTCAGGTTGATAACCCTGTTGCTAGGACAATTGTTCTTCTGTTTATTGACTAGGGATGTCAGGATCTGCCAGGTCGACAAAATTATCAAGTTTGAATAATTCCTGTAACACGCTATCGTAAGTGAATCGTGCGAACGTTGAACTAGGTTTGTTTTGATCGGTTAGTTTACTTTTGCAGTAATCCATATGTGGGTTAGAGTGACACCCTTTGAGGCTCGGGTCAGGCTTCCCAATTACTGACATCTTAAAATTGCATTGTTTATCCATATCAGCATAGCCTCAGTAAGAAAAAGAATTGCCTCGCAAGTGGAACGATATAAAGAAACTTCAGCAGCAGTCAACAGGAACTATGATTGTGCGACATAGGGTAGGGAACAATGCTAGCTGCTGGGCTCCACGCCTCTTTGACAAATAAGAGAGTAAACATCGTAGACTGGACCTTGCCTTAAAATCTGTAGTTCTATACAGCCTGTCTAGGTTATGTTAGTGAAAATTGCATTTGCTAAAGTGATGCAGCAGACTTTTTGTGGACGACAACTGTTTTGAAATTTTGTCGTATACTTTTCAATGTCACTGAGCTGTTGGGTATTGGTGTGGGTACACTATTCCCGCCGTGAAGCTACTTCGTTTTTTTTGTTTCGTTTTGTCACCTGTGAAGCTTCCTGAAGTAATCTTGATGGTGTTACCCGGAAAAGGTGTTACGTGTCCTTCGAGAAACAGCGCCTATTAATTTTGCCTTTGATTTGTTTTATGCGAGTTGTTAAATAATTTTGATTCACAACATCTGTTACATTTGGGATAAATATTCCCACCCTGGTGAAATGTTTGAAGTGTTCAGGTTGAAATCTTAAGCCCTGTGACGTGGCGAGGAGCTAACATATGTTAATGGCTAATAAGCCCTGGTGCAAGAAGAGTAATTTTGGTTGCTGTCACTTTTATAGACCCTGTTTATATTTTTGTTCTTTATTACTCATTGTGGTTAGCTGACTAAACAACATGTAGTTAGTGGATGAATTTGGTATAAATTGCACATGGAAAGAGAGCATTCGTGGTTTTTCGTGGCAGCTGGGGAGTCTCCCTACCACGATGTAGGATTTGGAACTTAGCTGTCAATTGTATGTCTGTCAATGGGAAACGTTTATCCAACGCAGATCTTTTTCACTGCATTATATTTGCTTGAATACACCCTTGGTATGTTAAGTGGTCAAAACCTGATGAAAGTCGCTCAAATCCTCTCAAGATTCAATCAGAATTCATTTTTGCCTTGCACTTAACATCAGCTTATCGCTACTTAATGCACGAGTTTGTACACTGTTGTAAGCTTGCCTGAGCTAAGGTGTGTTCAAGAGTGTTCTGAAACTTACGACTCATGTCAGAGCTTTCAGTTGTTACTGAGCAAGGATAGAATAGAAGCAAAACGTGATGTGGCTTAAAGATGTTTAAAGTCGGCTTGAAATTCTGATTGGGTAACAGCCGTTGTATACCATGAGATCTACCTACAGTTTTGATTAGTTAGTAATACGAAAATCTCTTAAACCTAGTAAACAGACATCCAAAAAGTAGCTGACTGTGTCATTTAGTTAACTGGGTAGAGTACACAGTAGGAGAAGGAAATGTCAAGTAGCAAAATGATCTGTTAGATGCTGCAGTTGGTTGCTTGTGGTACAGCTCTTCTCTGTTAGTTAATACACCCACCAAAAGTACTTTATAATAGTAATATCAACGGGCCCTTTCGCCATGATCACCACTTTTGTCTGGATTTTATTTTGAATATTGACTTAAATCATAGTATGGGTGGGGTGAGGTTTGCTTCAGAAGTTGTTTTTTCTAAATGCTTAATTTAGTGCAGTCATGTATTAGAATAAGTACTCACTAGGGATGAGGCATGCAATTTTATTCTACTTGTATTGCATGCAAAACAAGTAGAAGATAAAAATACATTCTGTCAATATATTAAATTATGCATATTTAGAAATGAAGACAAGTCTTGCTTATAAACAAGTATGCATTGCATCTCACACTTTTAATAGAATAATTTTTTCTTCATGTTAATTGATCAGAAATTACACATTAAGTCTTTGCTGCACTTATTAGCATTTGGTTGCTTTTAGAGTGTTTTAGAATAGATTTAGAGGCAAAAACTTCACTATTTGTATGGAATATAGATTTTCCCAAAGTGAAGCCGTACCAGATGGTTGATTTTATCACAGCCTTGCATAATTCAAAACATGTGCTTTAGAGGTTTTTTAGTTGTAGGAAATTCAGTTAAGAGTAATTTAATCTGTATATATAATATATACAGCACTGTTCATTTTGGTTAATATATTTTTGTGAAATAAATAGATATATATGCTCAAAACAAATTTTGGTCATGCAATTTTAAAGAACTAGACTTATGTATTATATAGTGCCTTTTGAGACCTATAGCTTTTCATTTGTTTCACAGTACCAAGTTATCAGAGCTCTACATTAAAACAATTTGGGGTGTTGCATTAGTCATCGAGTTAATTAGATATGCATTTGGGTGCTAAATTTTTGCCATGCTTAAAAGATGTAGGTATAGACTTGAGCACTCTAACAAGTGAAATTTTTGTCATGTAAACTGGTATTGAGTGGTTCAGTGTGAGTGGTAGAGTATAGTTTCAACAATTAGAGAGATATTTCATGCCCGTCTGTTTTAAACAGAAAAGGGAGTGAGTGTGAATAATGTTCATGTCAGTTAGGTTTGGGAAAGTTAGACTGTCAAGTCTTGTTTGAAGTTGCCTAATGAACTCGATATGTACTTGAGGACATGGCTTCTTGATTGAGCAAAGTGAATATTGATCAATTGATGTGATAATCAACTTTTTGGTAACTATTTAACTTCAAGACACTCTTTTAAAATGAGCAAACATTGGAAAAAGTAACATTGGTGAAATGTTTCTTTCTCTGGTTGAAACATGCTTAAATGAACTTTCAGGGAGCTTGTTGGCAAGAATTCGTTATCCCTTTGATTTATGTATTGACACATCAGTTAAGTAGAGGGTTTTGGTGCAACATATGTTAAGAGAGAAACAATGACCAGTTGCTTTAATCATAGTCCAACAGTTCCCAATTGTTTTGTCTTTTTTCTCATTTTTGTAGATTTACTGATGAAGAAGTTGACGAAATGTATCGAGGTGCCCCTATTGACAATAAAGGTAGATTCAACTACGTCGAATTCACAAGAATCCTGAAACATGGAGCCACCGAAGAATAATGTTATGGACTGGGTTTGAAACTTGGAAGACCTCTCACTCTATCTCCTGATATCTTTTTTTCTGTTGTCTTTTTTTTTCACTTGTGGGCATTGAACAAGCGACTTCAATCTAAGTATGTCCTGCCTACCAAAGTCTGATTAGCTGATTAAGTGTGAACATGCTATATTTTGGCCTACATGGTTTGAAAAGATGCTAAATGTCACATTGTACAGCATCCCTAACACCCAACTGATCTTCAAACGAAACTTGTTTGAAGAAAATGCTTGATACACATCAGATGTATCTTGCTGTTCAAGCTGATATGCCTGCAAATGATAGCATACCCTGTATAATATTGTTTTCACTCCCAGAGTCATCTCACTGCTTGAGTTATTTAGGAATTCATCAACATAATTATGAGTTTTTATTATCATTTATTAACAGCCACATTGCAGTTTTAAAGTACAATCGTTAAATAGAACATAGAAGAAGGTGTAGACCTCGTGGAGGTCTTGAATGAACGTTGAGTTGGTAATGGCTTTACACTTGTCACACTGCAGCTTTTTGTTTTGTTCAGTAACTACATCAAAGCAACTTTCACAAGATCGCTGTGGTGCACGATACTCATAACCTCCCGCTTATCGAGCACCAGCGACAAGCTTTAGAGGAAGAGGACTTGCACAAGCCCTGTTCCTTAACATACCTTCAAAATGTCATGACTGGTCAGTAAACCAAACTGAAACACGTGGATATGTCAGTTTGTTGAAACAACTGAGGCAGCACCTGAACTTAAATCTGTTAAACAGGAGAGCCTCTTGTAAATGATACTCGCAATATTTTTGTAGTTCTCAGTGATTTTTAAGCCAGTGTTGTTATGATTGTTGTCAGTCTTTTGCATTTTCTTCTCTATTGTTTACTTGTGCCTGCAAAAGTTTCAGTCTCATAATAATGGGCTGCATATTAGCTGCATGTCTTCTGCGTGCATTAGCATTCTGCCATGCATTAGCGTTTGCGTTGCACATGACATTTTTAGATAAGTGGCATTCCACATATGTACCATTTTATGCAAAGGTAAAGGGCTGTTTCTTGTTTAGGGTGCCCTGCTAAACATTTACATTGCTCTATGTTTAAAACTGTCTTCTGTAAAAGCCCGTCTATCTTGTTATATGTCAAATTTGATATTCTTATCAATTCATGGAATTGGGTTCAAGTATTTTTGTGGTCAAGTTAATTTCACATGCCTACCAGAACAAATTTGGTTGTGTTAAGTTGTTGCATGTGGTTCTTTAAATTAAACCACATGCACATTCTTATCTGTAACCAAAAGGAGTGAGAAAAAAAATGATTGAGATAAGCCAAAATTTAGTTTCTAAAACCAACATGCATTTAGGAAGTGAATTGTTATTCAAGCATATGTTACAGGAAGTCTCTCTTATCTAACTGTATAGTTTATAAGTAGTTTCAGGCTGGTAGTTAGTGTTCCTAGTCCATATAGTGTTTATACATACAGTTTTTTAATTTCTAATGTAGTAGATCTTGTTTTGATGGCCAAAAACAATGTGAAATTCTGCTCCTGCTTGCGTGTGTAGAATTCCCTTGTCTTTAGCATTAGGGTGAAAAGTAATGCTGTGGATTCGTGAAAGTATTTGTGCTTTGTGAAACAAGAATGGCAAAAAATTCTCTGATCAGTAATTTTATAGTTGAGTACTGTTTGACAGGGGACCAGTAACGTGTTTGACTCTGCCTATACACTATGACCTGAAAACTAAGTAGATCTGCTGTAACAAGGGTATTATTTGTCAAGGGTATTTGTATATGACCAGATCTTTAATGGTTTTACTTTCAATACTGGGCATAGCCTGCAAATGCCATTCTCATGAACATTTGATGTCTGAGTTTGCCTCATTTGAGATCTGTAGTTATAAATCAGCAAAAACATAACTTTAACAATGTCTTGGAAGCGCTGGTCATGGGCTCAGTCCCTTTCCGTCATATACAATGTCTCTCTCAGCACCTTTTATCTTCAACTTCTAATTCACTGTGCTATAAAACAATTGTATGTGAATTACACAAACATCTCGAGCTTAAATCCTCCTTTGATTTCATTGCAAGAACTGTGTGATATACCACTTGGAACAAGATATGTACCAGTGGGTATCAAGACACTTGCAACAGCTCATACAAATATGGAAGTGGGAAGGTATTATTTGGGGCATCTCCTGAAAGGTAGTTGTCAGCTCCACATGGTTGGTTTTAAGTGATTTCCCCTTACAACAACCAGGAAAGCAGGAGTAGGCAATCACTTTAAGTAACAGAAAAAACTTGGGCTGTCCTTTTGAGTCCATGTTCATTGTTACTATATCTACACTTGCAGTCCAGAAAAAGGCTGTTGTGACTGCCGAGCAACTCCTTTTTGGTGGCCCATAAACTTCTAAGGCATATTACTTTATCATGATTCACACACGTAAAGTAACGCACTTATTATACTTCTTGCATTATGCTACAGGAGATATTGTGCTTGACAGCACCTTTGTCAGGCAGAAAATGCAGCCAGTTCAGAAACTGGTTGCAGGACGAAAAGTGGGCACATTTGATATGTTGTCATTTTCAGACTACTATTTAGAGACGAAATGTGTGCAATACCAGGATCAGAAGCACAGATAAACCCTGATTTGCTGGGCGTTCTGACAAATTTGTCGCCATGTAGGTAACCTAGACAGGTTTCCTCCGTCTATGCATTTATAAAAAGTACGTCTTTGAGAATGTGGTGAAAGGAGATAAACAAAAAGAGATTAAGCAGAAAACTATTTTGTCCCATTTAAGTGATGAACAGGATCTGCAATTAAACCAAGGAAGAATTAATGAACTTTGAATACGTGACCTTAAAATGTCACTAACACTAGTCGCTATCTCCGAATCATACTTCTGAGAATGTGTCTTATAAACCCGGATGAAGTGATGTGTCCTTTTTTGATATTCAGTTGCCTCAATGAAAGATGACAGAGAAAGGTTTACAATGACGCAAAACGGTCTTGTATACCCCTTTTTTATAGGGAATTTCGGCCGAGTCCCGGTAGCAAGATTACTGACGGCCAAAATGTAGTGTTCAAAATTGTTCAAATTTTTAAGTGAATACAGGGTCAGAAAATTTAAAAAGAAATAATTGCAAAGTAAAATTTGCACTGTTTATGTATGTAAAAACATAGAAATATTGGTCCAGTGATGTTAAATTAATATCATAATAATAATAGTTTGATGATGATAGGGTATAGAAGTCTCTCAAACTCTCCCTTGGCTAGAGGGTACTACAGATGGTGTTAATATTTCCTGTTGCGTCACTTACGTGCGCACGATCTAATTTTTAACTCGCGGTTAATTCGTTTGTAGAAGAAATAAACGGAGTTATCCAAATCGGTTGAGTGTGAACTTGTTAGTGACGCTACAATTTTACGTCAGTTCTTTTGGTCGAGTGGAAATTCGATTTTTTTGCGAGTGCAGGCCACCATCCCATCATGGGGAGAACTAATTGGCATTAATGGAGTGGAGTATGTTATGTCATCATTGGAAAAACCCATCAGGATCAATGGCACTAACGGCTGGTGGGGTTTTTCGTTGGGGAGGGGCAAATTTCAGATTTGGGTGTGATCCAATATCGTTACAGGGGCCATGCCCTTATTTCGTATTAGAGATGTTACATGAGAACAAAAATGTAACTTTTAGGACTGTGCTGCTCAGGAACCTAGGCATTTAGTAAATCTTGGATAAAAATTTTTTCTTTAAAACAAAAACAAAAGCAAGGTAACAGCAAAAGCCACATCATAAGAGCAATACGTGACCGTGAGTTCGCCATAGGTGCGTTTTGATTACAATTCCCTGGCAATCTCCCATCAAATACAAAATATACTTATGTCAGTTTGTCTGAGTACCGACATATATAAATATGATAAATGTAGGAAAATCCATTTGCAGCTAACCCCAACGAGCTTTTAGTAACTGTAAAAGTTCTTCAGGAATTATTACAATTTATTTTCAAGATCCTTGATGGTAATGCAAATTGATGTGGCAACATTTTGCTCGGCAATTCTTGGATCTAACAGTAGCGCTGGCTCGAATCAGTGTTTTACCGATTTTAAAAAGCGGATAATAGACTACTCAAGTGATGACGTCATAAAAATCTATTTATGGTATTGATGGATTTTAACTAAATATTTCGAGAAC
>JANTCA010033759.1:0-20913 GCA_024741275.1 Chironex yamaguchii | reverse complement strand
GGGTGCGGAAAATGTGGTGGTGGTGCTTTGGGGGGGGGCGTTCGATCAACCCAGAAGCCTCTAAGGGGGCGGCGGCGCTAAAAAAGTTGAGAACCACTGGTCTATCACAAGGTTAACTCACATCAAGTCATTTAGTAGTTACAAAAACACCAATGACAACAACAACATCTAATAACTTATACAATGCTCCCCTTTTAAATTTTTTTTCGACACGTCCATGTTCATGGATCTTAGAGTTCATATCTATTTACTCCATCAAGTTTGATTGTACTTGTAGTGGGAAACCTTCAATCTCTGTGATCGCCTAAATAAACATTGACTTGACTATGGTCTAAGTTTTTTCCCCTTGTTCTACTTACATCATCACTTAGGTCTTCCTCTACATTATCTTTACTTCCCGTTGATGGGACTAGTTTGAAATACGAAACATTTCTTGTTATATGTCGTCGATTTTTCGTGACTATCCCTGTTCCCTTTCGCTCATGTACAGTGAATCGGTCTGGGCTGAACTTTGGTGCTAGCTTATTTGTTCTCTATTGTAGACATATGACTGTATCTCCCTACTTTATCTCTGACTCCTTTACGTTACGTTTCTTATCATAATATTGCATCAAAATTTGTTTTGGGCTTTCTTTTTCTCGATGTTTTTCTTTGCTTGTCGATGCTTATTTAGTACGTTCTTTGCTGTCAACTCTGGAAGTTGTCCTCGAATTGTTCTATTAAATAAAATTTCACATGGAGGTACTTTGGTGGTTATATAAGGAGTTTTTCGATATGTCAGCAAAAATGTTTGGAGTTCTTTCTTCCAGTTCTTCCCCTTTAACTGGACGGTTTGTAGCACTTTACCAATTGGCTTCATCAGACTTTCAGCATTCCAATTTCCTTATTGCCAGCCTGGCGTACTTGGTTGCCATTCAATATTTGAAGCATTAGTGTACCTCTCGAATCTATATCCATTGTATGGAGGCCCATTGTCTGTCATTAACTTGACTGGAATACATTGGCAAAATACGGTCTAGCTTGGGAATTACTGCTGGTGCAGCTGTAGAATTTACTATTTCAATTTCTAGGAATTTTGAGTAAAGGTCAGTCACTACCAATAGATATTGTGTATATCTGTAATTGGGTCATAAAATTCAATTGCTACAGTGTGCCTTGCTATGATTACTGTCGCAGTTACCTGCATGGGCTCAGTTGGATTAGGACTGAAAAGAGCTTGGCATGCGACACACCTATTTCACAAACTTTAACATCCAGCTTAAGAAACCAGACTGTTTCTTCTGATAAGGCTTTTTGTCTTCTCTATGTCCTGGTGTCCTGTATGGGCTAGCTTTGTTGCTCTGTTTCGTAGGCTCTTTGGAAGCACCATTGATCCTCCTTTCGTGATGATGTCTTGCGTATGATTTACAGTTAACTCCAGTCTGGTACGACTGAAGCCCTATGTGCCTCATTCTACTGCTGTCCTAACTTTTGTAACACTTGGTAATTACGTGTTGCATCTTTGACCTCTTCAATTGTCATTGTTTTGGGAACTGTATGTTCTATTATATAGTTATCATATTCTTCTGCTATTTGTTCTTTGGTACTTTCAGGCAGTGTCTGATCTGCCGGGTGTCGACTCAGTAGTCAGCTTCACTTTCTGATTTTTTCTTATATAACACGGAAGTTATAAAGTTGGTGTCTTAAAACCCATCGTTCTATGCGAGCAGGTGGCTTGGATCGAGGATTATTGAAGATGGACTCTTCTCTCTTTGAGCTAAAATAACACCTAGAGCATGTAGTGGTCTATCCATAACTAACACACTGTGTGTGTTAATTGTAGATAGATCTGTGTCAAAGTAGGAAATTACTGGTGACTATATCAGTTTCCTTTTCAACTGATTAAATGCTTTTTGTTCGGTGATGGTCCATTTGTAGGTGTTGTTCGTATTTGTCAGCTCTCAAAATGGCTGTGTTAAAGTGCATAATTGAGAATATAGTCACTACATGTGTTTGCCATTCCTAGAAAACTAAGCACTTCAGTTACATTCTTGGAAAGTGCCGTGTTAAACATATGTTTTACTCTCACCGGGCAATGTCTAATACCTTTTGATGCACAAATAAGACCATAAAAGTTTATTTCTTGCTGAAGAAAGTTGCATTTTTCTCCTTCTGTTTTAATTTCTAGACTCGACAAACTTCTTGGTCTTGCTGTAGAATATTCCGGAAGACTTCTACTGCACTGGATGTACCATAGTTTTCTTTTATACTCGTGAATGCCCACATGCGACGAGAAGATAGTGATAAAATGACTAATTTAACTTGTTAATATGCTTGTTTCAAATCGAATTTGGAAAAATATTTTGGCCCATCTACTGCTCTCTTAAATATCATTTAGGGTCAGCATAACGTGCCTTTCCCATTTTATTGCTCTATTTGCTTCTCACATATCGAGACAGATATGTGTCCCCCCATTCTTCCCAGGAATGTACACTGAAGGTAAAATCCAGGGGGTTAGCTGATCAACAACTTTTCTATGGTGTTCTGTTCAGTAAGTTTCTTTAAGTTTCTTTGGTGACTGCTTTTCTCGTATGGTAAGGAATACACCTTGGGAGTTGTAGTACTGGATTCACATTGTCTCTTATAGGTAATTTAACCTGTTGTCCTTTCAACTTGGCTTCTCCGACGAAAAATTCTGATATGTGGTCGGGAGTCACTGAATTATTTCCGTCTTACTAATAGGGACATTTGATTCCTGTCCTGGGGCTTTGGTCAGTTGTAATTCTGCTTGTTGAAGCAGGATGTGTGACTTGACTAGCCAAATTAGTGTCAGCTCTTGAGCCGTTTTTCTACTGAGTAAGTTGCCTCCTGATCCTTCAACTACTTAAAATTGTAAAACAGTGTAATGTGATTTGGACTCGATCATGCCACTAAAGCAGCCGTTTACCTAGAGTGGTTTTGAAGATCCATAAGCAAATATATTGGTCTTGGCAGGGTCTAGTTTTATGCGATGTTGTAGATGATTATAGGACTTGGAAGCGATTATATTTACTGTTTCCACAAGAAAGGGTAAATCATGTAAGTCATTTAAGATCAGGTATACTTTGGCAGACAGTTTACTACTGTTTTCAACGGCATAAGCATATTCGCCATTGGAAGACTTAGCTGTATCCTTTCTAATGGCTTGTGCTTTGCATGGCTTCCGGTTTCCCTCCTCAGAAGTAGACTCTTACTTGGAGCAAATGGTCATTTTCGGCGCTTCACTTGGATTCCTCGGAGGCATGTAGTGTTTCTTAAGGCAGAGTTTGACAAAGTATCCAGTGATAAAGAACAAACTGTATGTTTGGCAGGGCAAGGCTTTTATTTGTGAGAATGACTGAATCCATCTTTATAACAAGCAGTTTTGGTATGGATCTTTTTAATGTGTGGCCCTTGGACGTTTTCTTCCATACCAGCTCCTTAAGCAGAGCTCATTTCAGCTTACCTGCCATCAATAAGCATATCTTGTAATCTAGCTGTCAAAGTGCTTTTCTCCTGAGACGAGCTACTACACACAATTTGCATCTCGATTTTGAAGTCGTCTTCATGAAATTTGCAATGTTTGGTGAATGTCCGAAGTCAAGTGTGAAGCTCATCAATGGTCTCTGCTGGCTTTTGTGTTGCCTGTCGAAAATTGTAATTTCCGAATATTTTATTTTCGTCTGCCATTTTCATTACTTGTATCAGGGAGAGCTTTGAAAATATTGTAAACTTTGGGTCCAGCTTAATACAATAATAAAGCTCGTCATCTGTTGGGTTCCTTGATGTCAGCAGCAAGTAATTATGTTTGAAATTTCTACCATATCAATCTGCTCTGTACAGTTAACATCTCGTGTGTGCAGTGATTAGACAAATTCATATTGTGGTCAGGAAAGCCAAAAGAGCATAGAACATTACATCACAGACACTCACAAGAAGAGAAACGTGAGACCAAGGAATGCAGAATACAATGCAGACGATTTGTATAAATTAACCGCAAACTTGCTTTTGAATTGCATTAACTGCTGGACTATTTTGCTCTTTTACTTTTTTATCGCATCACTATGCAATTGTCAGGTAACTGTAGTCAGTTGTCTAGTAAAGACCACCGGAAAACCTTCAGATTATGAGTGCTTTTAATTTATAAATGCTTTCCTGTACAAAGCCTACCATTAATAACATCATCATCATCATCATATGCCTAGGCTCTCAGGCCCCTTGCTACCTCCACAACCCTGCACCACTTGGCTCGGTCCTGCGCCAATAAATAATTAATAACACCTACCTTGATAAGACCATGCCCATTGTTGCCAAACGTAGGGATTTCCTTCTACATTGGGATATTTAGAGGTTTGTAGGCTGTAGAGAAAACCTATAGTTTAGGTCACGAATATGACTGATCAACATACGTTTTAATTTGGGCAAGGTAATTGTTTATTCAGGCAATTTTGGGGCGCAGTTTATGAAAATTAAATTCATTTTCTTTGCTTACCTTTTAGTTTTATATAATATTATATATAATTATATAATATCGCCTTTTTCTACAAGCATGTCATAAATGTGCGTTTGTTTGCACAGGTAACATGCTAATTTTCCTCTGATGTCTGTGTTTATTATTTAAAGTAGATGTGGAAATCTTCAAATGCTTGCACAGATCAATATTCTGATTTACGATTCATGATTTGACATTCTTGATGAAGGAGTCTATTATTTATCAATTCACTCATGTTGTCTGTGTGTTAAGGATAGGATGTAATATTTTTATGTTGCAATTTATGAATAGTAATGAAATCAAGATCTTGCAAAATTTAATATGACTGCTGTTGTTACATTTTTGGTGAATACATGACGGCAGAAAAAAGACAGTTTATAACAGGCATTGTATCAAAAGCATATCATGCGTATTTTGAAATGAAGTTGGGCAAACAAGACAAACCATGGGCTGTTTATGTTGTTTGCAATACATGCATAGATCGTTTGAGACAATAGACAATTGGTACCAAGGTCAATGAGATTTGGAATACCAATGGTTTGGAGGGAGCTTAAAAATTACGTTGACTACTGTTATTGACTGTTTTATCAATGTGACAGAGATAAATACAAAAAAGTGCAAAGTACCAAAGTGTTCTGTCAGCAATTTGACCAGTAGCTATTAGCAATATGATATTCCTATAACCGAGTTTAGGGAGTTCCCTGATTTCTTATTGATAACATTTAGTTGAGGAAACAAATGATCAGAAAAACTTACTGGTGGCGATTGTCAAGACTTTGCATGCCCTTCTGTGCCAGTACTATGTGACGAATCTGAGTGAGTTGATAAGGGACCTATTTATTCAAAGAATCTTCTGACGTATTGCATCAAGGCTGAAAGACTGAAAGCTTTTACAGCATAGTTCTAAAATCACATTCTGTAGAACACAAGTGCGCCATTTTATGATGATCAACTTAAACTTTGTCTTCTCTAAAGATATTCCTGATGTCCTTATGGAACTAGGTGTAACTGAGCATTTTCCTACTGATTGGAGGCTATTTAATAGTAGTTCTAAAGGAAATCTGAATCATTGGCACCGACTACACTGGGGTTTAGGGGATTGGGTTATTTATATGAAATGCTATGGCGAGTTCAGCCTTCCGGAAAAAATTCTAGAGACAAGCAAACTTTGTTTTTCAGCTCGTTATATTTACAAGGTATATCATCTTCATCAATTATTTATGTAAAAGGAAAAAGGATACATTAACTGAGTATGAGCATGGTCATAATTTTTGCCGATGAGTCAGATAGGGAAATGGAATCTTTGATCGCACAAAAACAATTATAAATTGTCATCAAAACGGGAAAATCGAGCTAGGATACTGACACAAAATAATTTTTGAATTAAATACAAATCCTTTCAAAATTCCATTCAAGGACACATGGAAGTACTTTTCACTGAGGATCAAATCAACCCCTTTTTAGTATACGCGAACAACACTCCCGACCACCAAAAAGAGCACGAATCTAGACGCTACCAAATTTTAACACGAGACACAGTTCCTTCATGTACAAAAGAAGATGACTTTTCGAAGTGCGAAGAAGAAACATTGATGAGAAAGCAACAAGAAGGTTTAGCTCAAAAGTGGAATGGAAGCAAAACTTCATAGCTATTTAAGTAAACATGACTCATTTGAGAGAACTGCGAGGATAAAATATGTTGAAAGTCATGCACGCAGGGAACAAATCAAAGAATAACGATTCCTACGTAATCAGGTTGATCCGTGCCAATGTCTTGTAGAGAATGGCTTTTCAAGATGGAAAACAAGAGATGAGAACAGCATGAGCAGTCTGACCTTACAGAGCCTCTGCGAAAGCATTTCACAACAACGAGACTAATGTTTCAACTTGAGGCACAGCTAGAAGAGAAATGCAAATGACAAAAAATAGAACGGAATCGCACAAACTATTTGCAAGTCTGCAATATCTTGGTTGTCCGGGGTTAGCTGTGTTGGGAAAGTCTGACAAAGATTCGGATTTGAAAGTCCTGCTACAGGAGGGAAAGAGTAATTTTCCTAAATGAGCTCAGTACAGGGTAGATTTACAAATAGTTTTCTCATAACGTTTTGAATGAGTGTCTCCAAGACTTTAGTGTAGCGGTAGAAAGACAAGTGTTCAGGCAAATGAAAGAAGTGGAGTACTTTAGCATTAAACATGATGAAATATAGGATGTTTCCTGCAAAGAGCAGGTTAGTTTTATTTTCAAATAGTGTTAACTAAGAAATTTTGATATTAAAGAACTGTTCCCTGGATTTTCTGCTAATCAAATTACTTTAAATTAAAGTCGTTTGCAGCAATGAGAGATGGTTTATTAAGAATGGAATTATTGCTAATGGCAAGTGCTATGGTCAGATGGGGCGGCACATATGTCGGGCTGCGTCAGCGATATGTGTACAAGGGTAAATGAGGAAGAAAAGAGAGCTGTACGTGTACACTGCTGGGCAACCAAAACTTGATAGCAGTACAAGAAGCAGTGTTCAACAACAACAAAATCAGAGATGTCATGGTACTGGTACTAGAATTAACAACATTCATTAATTAATGGGTACTCTAAGCGGCTTGCCTGGTTTTCCGAGTTTCAAGGTAAAACTACAAAAAATGGCTGTCCATTCTCTTAAAATGTTCAATGTTACAAAATGTCTCAACAGTGAAGCTTTCTAAACGATTACAGCGCAACAGTTACTTCACTAGCCGCGACAAGACTAAACCTCAAAATCGTGTTTAATATTGATATTTTGATTTAAAAGTAGAAAGCTTCAGCCAAGTAAAGTGAACCAACTTAAACATATATATTTTGTACCGTACTGGGAAAATACAATATCAAATACCGGACTTCTACTTTTTCTATCACTATATCACAGTAGTATTTTAAATGGGTCAGAGATTAAAATATGTGAAAAGACCTGCTTTTATTTGGTAGCTATTTCAAGATATGAAAGACGACCAAAACAGTTTGATGTTATCTTCTGTAAGTTAACCTGTAGATCGACATTGACAAAATAATAAATGATATTCCAAATTACCGCTCCATGTTGTAAGTTTGACTTATGTCAGTTAGCTTTAGTTATTAAATACTGATTATTATCATACCAATACCGTTCAAAGATAAACATATCCATCTCAGCTTTAATGGATTGCCAGTGAGAGGAATTTATTTCCTGCTTTCAATCTTTAGGTTATCTCTTGTCTGAATACAAATATCTAGAGGATTCACGTTATAGGAAGTAATATATAAAGGCTCCCCTCCGAACTTTGTAAAATTATGTATTATTGAAATTAGAGCATGTGATTGGTTAATTGACATGAAAGTGGAATATTTACATTTCGAAGACACCCGAAAAAGAATGATTTGACAACAAACTTGGACGTTACCTACCTAAGAGTAAAAAGAATTGCCACTTGCTCTTTGAATGTGGACATTTAAAGAACTGACACGAGTCAATAAAAGAACCAGTTCTAGGGATAGTTGACTTTCTCAAATCTTTTTTGGAGTAGACAAAACACTGTGATAGTTAGACTTTTACTCCTCTCTGAATTTCAACCTTTGTTGGACTTCCTCGTCAAATGTCTCCACTGGTGAAGTGAATCGTGTTGTTCTCAATTTTTGTGACTAATAACCAGTAATGTCTCTCTTCTATGTGAAGATAATTGTGTCTCATGTTAACGCCATAACACCTCAAGTGAAAAAGTAAAAAATCTCCTTGATTGTTTAATTTCTTACAATATTTTGCTTTTATGTATACTTCTATGGATAGATACTGAGAAATTTTGTAAACTTGATAACTTACGGCAAAAAAGTCTAATAGCCCGCGTAACAGTGATGACTCTATTTCTATCTTGATGATTGCCATTAAGCAAGATCCTAACATTGGGGAATTGAACGATGGTAGCCAAGGCAGCCATTTGCCAATGTGCTTTTTCATTTTTAGGAAGTTTAATTCTGAAAAACATGGCAATATAGTACTAGCATCGACATTAAGTTAAAAGTTGTTACTATGACAATTCTTCGTTGCACGACTGTGTCATGTTTGCAGCCGTACGTCCCTGGTTCTTAACTCAGAAATTCAACTATCGTGTTGCATTCACTTGCTAATTGGAGAAGAAAGCCCAGTCAGCCGTCCTCATTTCAATAGCCATGGTGTTCAAATTGCTCGATAGTTTACATAAAATATCCATATGGATTGTATTGTTTATAGTTTATATTAACTTAAAGCACAGATGGTGAATATCGTTTAATGCACTGTCGTCATTAGTTGGCTCTTCACCGCGTGAACTAATGCCACCAATAAATTGACCCTGTTTACATTCCATCCATCGACTCCATCTTCCAAATGGTTTCCTGAGATCTCCTTTCATGCCTACCATTGGCATGGCTTTACATTCCTTCCAGTCATTTTCATGTCTACATCGATTCTCAACAGAATTGAGTGCTGCATCGCCCCTTCTGCCACCCAGCTTGGGTTCTACGTTTTGTTTCTAAAAGAAAACATCCTAAGGGGCATTCCAAGGGTTGTTCCCAGCTTCCCCAATTTCCTTGAAAAGAACATGTATCTGTGGTATGTTGGTATTTCAAACAAAGTGCAGAGGCAGCCGTATCATCTCCACCTCCTGTCAATTTTTCCTCAGTTTTCATCAAAAAACTACTGGTTTAAGTGCCATTATAAAATTTCTCCATTCCTGCAAAATGTCCAGTGTCCTGGAAAACATCAGTATGCTTAATAATTTCCATTTCTATTCATGCTAAAACTATAAGAAGGCAAGATTAAAAGTGGCAAATAAAAATGGACCCATAGTTAAGAGAACAATCTTATGCTTTGTATCAATTTTGACGTTGATTACTGCCTAGTACTTTTAACCCTGGATTATTCGTGTTACAATACGATAAAGAGTCATATTCCCGATAAAGTTTAAAAAACACTATTAAATGAGGACTGAACGAAACTTATTTTTAGTTATTTTTATCAACATCACTAACTATATGAGAACCATCCTTCGCTCAAAGTTATGGTGTCAAACGTCAAAGTATTCACTACAATTAAAGACCAGGGGAGAAAACACGAAGGTGTCTTTGATCACAGTCACAATTAATCCAGTGACAAGAGTTTGCAACGAGTTAGCTGCTAAATACAGTTACAATCAAGTGCCAATGACTATTTCTAGAAGCAACTTTTTAAATTTGCTGTCATATTATATCTGCACTCATGCTTCTCAATAATGTTTATCGTCTCAATTATTTTAAGGAACATTCTCAGCCTTACATTTCGTCATATATTACCATTTATCCGACCGTTTATCTATCTCCTATGGACAATCGTATGGACTCAGCCGTTGGCGAATCGACAAATATTTGTGAATGTATTGGTGATTATACATTTCAATTTAACCGGGCTCCATCCTTGTTTTGTCAAATTGAACAGCCCATAATGAATCCGCATCAAGTGGACATTTCCTTACTGCTAATCCTACATTCCTAAGCTTTCTTTTCATAACCTAATACTGCCCTTAGGAAGTTTCTTTGCTTTTCATTTGATGACATTCTTGCTGGCAGTTGAAATTCTAGCTAGGGAGCATGGCCCTTAGTATTCTCATCTTCTTCACATTTACAAGGTGACTCACTCAGAAAAGGTGGGAGGTCATGATGAAAGACTAAGTAGCATTTATGCTTTTTCTCTTTAAGATGTAGATGTCAGAAACCTTGTTGTACCATCGATTGTTCACAATGTGCCTGAAAAATCATACTGTAAAGAGAACTGATCGAGATAGTGTAAGTGGTGTCTGTAGAGCATATACCTCTGAACCATAAAGAGGCTACACAGGACAACTGGCTTGTAGACAAAGATCTTTGTACCTAACCGGATGTAGTGATCTTCCCACAATATTGACCGTAGATGGCTAAACACGCTATTAGTCCTAGTAGTGCGGTTCCTGATCTCGGCACCTATTTAAGCATTGTCAATCACATGCTGTCAAGAAAACATAACTTGCTGCTAGTTTCTTTCCCAACATAGTGCTGAATAGTGTTTGGTGTACAATGCCAAGACGGGATCAGGCCATGGGCTCTGAGCTTTATTCCGAACAATGGTAAATCCAAAGTGTTGACAAGCCGAGACAAATCGATCTATGATGCCTGTACGTCCTATAGGGCAAAGGCAGTTAGATACAAGCATTTTCTAGCGGAAACTCACTAACAAGAATGTGTGAAATCTTTGTATTGGTTACTAGTCTATGACAGCTAAAGCTACGACCATTGGCTCTGTACTGGAGCCTAGGGATGGCAGAGTCTGTAAAGGCTACTTGCTGCTAGACAGTGAAGACTATGCCAAATTGTAAATGTAAAAAACGCATCTCTTCTTGATGCCATTCGATACAGGAAATACATCTCATTAACTGCTTGCATAGACACCTTGGGCCACGATACAATAAAGAAGTGATCACATGACTGAGATGAAAACGTAAGGACATCAAAAATTTTAATAAATTGCACCAAGACCTTCACAGCAGACAGTACCGAATTTCTTGGTTAGTTCAACAAACATCAAGTATAGATTTTTGTATTGCTTGCAAAATTTTGCCTAAAATTGGCAGACAAAGAATACAATGTTGACTGCTGGATGGCCAACACAGAGATCTCACTGGCCCTCGGGATCAATTCAGGGCATTAACAGCATGCTGGGCCTCTAAAAAGACTTGTGATTAGTTTGTCCAGCTATAGATATTTTACTTATATATCACAAAATACTTTGTCACCCTTCTTTACAGGCGGTCAATTGTTACAATCAAGAAATCGTTCAACAATGACCTCCCACCAGATGATACTTAAGTAAAGGACATTCTTCTACACTAATTGAAAATTCAACTGGCAGGCCATTATGGTCCTAGAGCTTTACGACACGATTCTAGTCTTACTTTAACTCGGCAAGATTGGCTTCCTAGCAACGGTTTCTTTGATGGGCAGTTCCTACAATTGCTTGATAGCAATTGAATCCATGGCCCATAGTTACTTTAAATCAGTATTCAAATGCTGAACCCAGGTTCTCACAATCTTGTCTCTGTTTGTTGTTTTCAAAGTGACCTCATCTTTTTCTTTGATCCTTATCGTACCACTAAATGCCAATGGAGTTGCTAACCAGGACGGACTTTGCTTTAGTTTTCAATTGTTGTTGATTGTTATTAAACCAATAACTGGAACTGGAAGATACCTGCCTTTAAGGATGACTAAGGATTTTGTCCATGCCCTTCTAAACTATGTAACAGCCACCTTATCCTACTGCCTTTTTACTATTTGGTCCTCTTTGATCACCCGCTTATACAACGATCATTGCCATAAACATTTACGAATGTTCTTGCATCTGAAATGCGTCCAGTTCTTTATATTGTCTTGGGTATGTTTGTAAACGTTTTCTATATCCTAGTTACATGCCCCACTGCAATCATAATCGTTCTCGTCATTGTTAAGCGTAATTTTCATTACTGCTGTAGTTAGCATGCTCGATTTTTGATACCCTTCCTGGTATTTTTTCCTTTGGAATTGTAAAATTAAGTGGCGGTTCTCGTGTAACCATATATTACTGTGTTGATGCTTACAAAAACAAAACCAGAATCTTAGATTACAATAGCACACATAAGTTTACAGCAGTTGATAATAGTATATATGTTTATACTTTTCCTGCAGTATTCGCCAGTTCCCTCGTAGGTTGGTTTACATTTACACTCATTACCATACTCTGTATCAATGCAATCAGCATTTAGACTGGAAAACCTTCCTCCTGAACATTATTTGGAGGGTCCAATGCAATCAACTTTAGGCATAATTTTCTTGACTTCTTGACAATAATTCTGTTTGTAAACAGGGAGAAAACGAGTTTCAAAGTAAGATTGTGTGTGCATCTGCCATAATTTTAGAAAATATCCTCTTGTTTTATCTTGTTTTATCTCTTGTTTTATGTAAGTATGTATGCATGTACGTATGTCTTGTATGTATGTATGTATGTATGTATGTCTTGTATATATGTCTTGTATGTATATATGCATGTATATATGTATGTATATATGTTGTATGTATATATGTATGTATGTATGTATGTATGTATATATGCATGCATGTATGTATGCATGTATGTCTTGTATATATGTCTTACCGTATAGCACTTAGATTGTTTTTCCTGTCAATTAACCTTACTCCAATTTGAAAAACGTAACAGTTACCATTTCAGGTCTACGAATTTCTTATATGCGCACTAGGTTGATAAATGAATACGCTTTGTTGGCAATATTATAAATCATCGGCACTTTTATTCCTTTGTGATTAATGGCATATCACAGTTTGTATCTCAGTACCACGACTGAACCCAAACAATCTGCAGTACAAGTATGTTGGATTTTTTACAACATCAGTGATTGACATACAGAAAAAAATGGATAATTCTTTTTAAAACACAGAGACTTTAAAATTAACTTGGAAAAAAGAGAGAAAATATATCAAGAAGAGAAGAAGATAAAAAGCTTGTCCGTGGCAAATGGGATGTTAACCTCTAAGTTTTCTAATGAGAGATATGAACAGGAGGCCTAGAACTTGACGTACAAAAATGAACACAAGACGGGGGGTTAACAATAACAAGAAAAAGCATTTGTGTCAAAATAAACTATTACGTTAGTTTTAAGTACTCCGCACTTTTGCCAATTAAGTCGATTTCACGTTTTGTCCCACAAGGAGACATTTATATCATGACTCCTAGCCGACGATTATGATCATGGACAGTTACTCCAGTACGTAATTAAAAATGTCAGTATTCTACATAAACAACGACAGAAAAACTGACTCGGCATTCAAGGAAATCAAGTGTACGCGAGGGCCATGTAGCCATGAGCCAACAAGAAGGAGTATGATTATGTAAACTATATATAGCAAAAGCTACCCGCTAATACTTATTATGTTATCACTAAATTTGGGTGTGGTAAAATATAACTATGAGACGTGAACTTTTATAAGTTAATACAGATTCGCATGATACAAGAATAGACAAAACAGCTTGCAACCGTGACTTTTGTCTGCGATTAATTCATGACATCTGTCTTACGTATGGACATCAGTTGATAACCCTAAAATAGTATGTTTTAGCAAGATTGGAATAGAATAGGGGCTGGTGTTGTTTTGTGAAATGTAGGATGAAAACAGATTTAGCATATCGTGATAAAAATATGTCAGCCTCTCTTGAAAACCATGTCACTTGGATTATTTTACAATTTTGAGAAATAATTTACTTTGGTTGAGAGAGACATCACTTGTCAAAAGGCAGATAATTGCTTGTCTAAGAAAACTTGTGAGTAGTTTTGTAAAGTTAAGTTGATAAATATTTGGTAAAATGCCTAGTTTAAGCTGCTTAGTCACTCTTTCCATAAACCACATGCTTTAATCTGGACATTCGGATAAAAGATTTGCTTGGGCCCTACGGTTTCCTTTGTCTTTTGACCACATCCATACTTAAATTATTATTGAAAATGTGAACTTCCCATTTTATAAAGATATATTTCTGATTCCAGTACAAATAGTTGTAACATGCACATTGTACTGCGGATAACTATTTATGTACTGCTATAACATGCATGATTGGCAGATAAATTTCATGCAGCATTTTTTGTTGGAATATTTATACATGGTAAACATTGTCCATGGTACAAGTACTGTTTTTGTTAAGAACCCAATAAGTTATCTTAGTAATTTTACTTTCATTAATGTATTTTAACATATTGTTTCAGTCACTACAAAAGAGTATTATTCATACTGATAAAGAACAGCTCAGGCTTTGCACTAGTTATGCATAGCAGGTTTACAGGTTCCAAAATGACCTTTTAGGGTGGAAATTCTGTGGAACATTGTTGTGGTCAGTGGTAGGTGCCAAGTATAGATGGCGGTTGGACGGAGTTGGTTGACATATATTATTATTAGGTGACATTTTGGTTGTGAAAATGAAGTAAAATTAACCATAAGCCACCGCATATCAACGGAACCGTAATTATTTGAGAACGGCTGAAAATGTTGCCAATGATAAAAATGTAAACGAGGTTACTGAGTAATGTGAATTTATCGTTCTTATTCTCTTCTCCTACGAAGTTAGAGGGATTATTTAAGCTGAAAATAAAGATTAAAAGTAAGAATTTTGAATGTGCCTGTACCTTTAATGCGTATGAAAGATTTGTTTTGATCTCCAAATATTTTGTAGCCGGGTATTTCTGAAAGTTAGTTTCGATGAACAGGTCAACAATGCTCTTCGGTTTTCAAGACCGCGGAGCTGGATCTACTTCCATTGTTTGTTTACCCCACGTCTGAGCGTTTCCAAAACCATGTAAAACCTCTGCAAAGTTCTTTATACACGTATATATTTGCTGTATTCGCAATTTATAAGTTTCTGAATTTATTTTAAGGTACGTTACCTCAAAGGAGACCGGAGATGGCCATTTGTTTTTCTTGACAGTGCGCCTTCGTTTGTTTCTCAATAGAAACTACAATTCGTGACTTCTTGCGTCTGAGTTAGAAACTTTTGTCACATTTATTTTTACTTGTCTAAGCCAACATCATCGAATATAGATCCTTGCATCTAAGTACTTCGACCATCATGGCAAGCCTCAAGAGCTGAGTTATTACGCCATATCTTTCATCAGTATTTCGCGGATTTTAGCTTCAGGGGTTGACAGAGGCGCCGCACGCTTTATGATGCGGCGGGGACAGGAACGGCAGAAATGGCACCTTGTGTTGTCAAAATTGGCTGTTGAAACAAACCGGGAATGGTTGTTTAACATAAGCCTATTCTACTAAACATCTCCTCTGAACACAGTGTGATCGTGATCTTGAGAGCAAAAGGAATTGTCCATTAGTGTGATTGCAGATGAGAAGCAACTCGCTTCCAATGTCTAGTAGACGCAAAACATTTCGATTCCATGCTCACAGTATTACCAAACAGTATAGAAGATGTACAAATGAGCGAAAGGTTTCGATTCGAAAGTAGCAAAAAGTTAGACGAAAATTCAAATTGCTGATGTTATCAAGCGCAGTGCGACAAAGAAAGGAGTTAAACATTAAGTAAACAGAGAGAAGCAGCAAATCAAACCAATAAATTTGTAATAATTATAGAAATCACGAAAATATGTTCTTTAACTTTTATCAGTTATAAGTGCCCTTTCACAACAAAACAAATGTATATGTTCTTTCACAACAAAGACTGTCTACAAGTTTATACTAGGGCCTACTATCATGCTAATTTTAATTTTACTGTCAGACCAAAAGTCGAACTACAGAAATCCCTCTGAGCGTTGTCTTTCGTAATGGGTACTACAGATTATTTCTAATCGCATTTCATCATAACAATTATCTTAGATTTCAATACCTTGCTAATACTGTATCGGTATACTTTGAATGCTGAAATAAGATTCAACGATGCGGTTGGAGTTTTTAGTGAAGTGAATAACGTTGTCCAGTGGCTAATGGATCGTAGGAAATTGATACCTCAAAATCCTTCAAAGATCCCAAAATAGCTACGACGTTGGTCATTGCGAGCAACAATTCTTTCGCAATTTTTGAAGTGCAAATGTCATCAGTGAGATACTTCTTTAGCGTGCAGAACATTCTGTTGTTGAGAGTATTTGATGTCATTGCTGATCAAAGCCAGGACTTGATCCTCCTCATTGCACTGAAACGTCTTTCTGCTGTGGCTGAACCAAGTGGCACAGTTGTCTAGAGCTTTAGAAGCTGATGTAACTGTGCTAAAAACTCTTTTGATTTAGACTTCTTGAGAATCTCACAGATTGTTGAAACTTTTATGATTCTATGGACTGGTGCATGTGATTCTTTTTTAAAAAGCTTAATGTGCGCTGGACATTCTTGGAGCTCACTTTGTAATTTTTCTACGTCGAAAACTTCTGACAGCTTAGCAAGCCCCTCAATAGCATCTTCAAGATCAGCAGTCTGCTTATTCGCAGCATTTATCAGGCTTCTTTCAATAGACATAAATAGTCTGAAATCTTCTTGGCCGAGGCGTCCTTTAAGGGCTTTCTGGAGGGCATCTATAGTTTCATAGAACGATCGCCCTACTTCGTTTTTTCTGCTTAAGCTGCTCTCTTGGGCAGTTGGTGCTGCCGTGTACACAAAATAATCTGCCTTGTATGCTTGCGCTCGTCTCTTTCTTTGTGCAAACAGTTGTTCTTGAGTAGGTCCTAGACTTTCTGGGTCAGCATGTCCACTTTGGCCAGTTTGTGCCTGAACAATGTTGTTAGCTCTCTGGTGCAAACATTTAAGCTCTGCATCTGTTCTAAGCCCCTGGAGGCAAATGTAGAGCAGGTCGATGCTTGCAGTAGCTTGGTCAGGTGTTAGTGGATCACTCTGTAACTGTCGTGAGTTGTTTTCTAGAAGACTTGCAAACTCGTACATGGCAAGAAGCTTGAACATGTCAGGAAAAGACTGGAGCTTGCGGATGAGGCCTTTAGACTAAGCACGTCATTTGGGGTTACACTTGCAACAGAAGACCACTTGTGCAACAGCTCCTGTTGTGGTCCATCGAGTTCTTGGAAGATTTTTTAACTTCAGTATACCTCTAGTGCTTTCAGAAACACTCAGAATTTCCTTAAAGTTTCCAAAATTCTTATACGGCATTAAAATTACTCCCAGACCAATTTTTCACAAAGGGGACTTTGCCGCCCCGCGCTGCCCCCGTATCTTCCTTTGTACAATGGCGATATAACAAACTATCAAATGTTCATTCAAAGTTTTAAAGGCAGCATTGACAACAAAAGTTTATCTGGTGTCAACAAGTTGAACTATCTGATCAATTCTCTAGAAGGACCAGCATTTGAGGCACTCGAAGGCTTAAAAATCAACGAAGAATACTACCCAAAGCACTTGTCATTTTATCTGAACGGTTGGGAAGCCACAGAATATCATCAGCACATATGTAAGTATTACTAACCCTACAAGGACATCGAAATGAACGGATTGCTGATCTTCGGGCAATATATGACAAAATCGTGGTTCATGTAAGAGAGCCGGAAAGTTTGGAAATCCAGTCGGAAAAGTATAGAAGTTTATTAATCCCAGTAGTCATGCCACGAATGCCAAGTGAAATCGCCTTACAAGTGACACGAAAAACATCGCAAGGCATCTAGTTAATTGAAGAAATTATGGGCATTATCCACTGTGAGATTGAAGCTAGAGAAATAAGTGTTCAAATTGTTATCAAGGATACAAAATGTCAACAACCAATGAAAAGAAAAGTATCACCATCAGGGACAATTAAAGGGTTTGTTGCCAAATCCGACGAAAGAAAGAAAAGCATTGAGTGTTGTTTTTGTAAAGGGGCGCATTATTCAAATGAGTTACAAATCCAGGTCAATGGAAAGCTAGCATAACAGCTGCAAAACAATGTTTTAACAGCCTACACGTTAGACATAATGTCCGAGATTGCCGTGAAACACGCAGATGCTTGTATTGTGGTGGAAAACACAATTCTGCATTACGCACGAAAACAGTAAAAAGTTAGAAATAGCTGAAGAAAAACCTCAATCACTACGGCCAGCATCAAGGTTGAAATTCTTTTGCAGATGGCAATGATGTATGCCTATGGACAAGACCCAAAAAAGAAAGTTCCTGTCAATATGCTTTTCGATTGCCGCAGTGATAAGCAGGGGCGGATCTAGTGCAAAATCTGACATTTGCAAAATTCAAATCCACTGGCCACGCCCAATTTGCCAGGCTCATTATGCCACGCCTATACCTATGCCTCACAGTAGCATGTGGTTTATACTCGAGAGAATGGCATGATTGACCTGACGAAGATAAAACTATCTGATGGATTAGTCACTTCTCCTTGAATAAGGTAATTGCTCCGCTCACCAGTGAACCAAGTGACAGATCTTAAAGCCCGTTATTAAAATAATCTTTAAATATGTATCAAAACAGACAAATAAATTTAGTAAGAAGACTTATAAAACAAGAGATTTTAGATAAAAAAGATTCACTAGTAGGACTGTTGCCGGGTAATTTAGTTCTGAAAATATTGGGCTGCCTTGCCAAATAAGCTCGAACCCCACATAAAGGGATTACTCAAGTTCGAGATTTCAAATTTTGATATCCCAGATAGGAAACCCAAGCAAACTAACTACCAACATAGCAACATTGCCGATAGAAAGGGAAAACAACATCTCGTAGAACACTGCAAATTATCGAGAACCGAAAATTCTGCTGTGTTTGAACAACGTCTATTAACGAAATTCAACTATTAAATGCCTCAGGTTGAACAGTGTTTATCATTAAACGAAGATGAACTATTAAATGCCTTAGGTTGAACAATGTTTATCATTAAACGAAGATGAACTATTAAGTATCTCTGGTTCCAGAGGCTTATATGGATTCTCTAACTTTATTTCTTTAAACAGTGACTGTTGTGAAGTGTAAGCTAATTACAATGTCATTTACCTGCTCTACGGTCTCATCAGAATTTAAGATTTGATCAATTTCATCCTTCTGTTGTGTCGTATTCCATATTTGTTAACACTTAGTCAACATCAACTTTTATATCTTTTTGTGTGCAGAGATGCTAGACTATTGAGTCTTTCCTGACTCAATGTGCTTCGAAAATAGGTTTTGATAAGTCTTGGAGATGACGACGAGTACTCAAAGGTGCAGCTAGCGAAAGGCAGAGTTGTCAGGATGTGGAGAAGAGTAACAATGTTTGGGAAGGATTTTCGATTGTTTTTTTTCTCGTCTCTGATATTGCTGAAAGCAGCTCATCATCTGGGCAGTCAGTCCATTTAGATTCCCCGTTATCAACCTCATGTGAAACACTGGTGGAATTTGGTAAATCATCTATATGCTGAATGCAGAGATTCTTGAAGTTTTCCTTCCAAGGCTTGTCAAGTCTTTGTATGTTTATTTGTTGGGCTTTGGTAGATTGTACATCTGACTCATTATCATCCTTTTGAGGTCCAACCTTTCAGTTTTGTAACACTGTAACAAGGACGACCCTTTAATCTCCAGTTGTGCAACCTCTCAGTTTCTCATAATAGAGTCATCCCCGTAGTAGAGTCATCCCCATCTCACAGAGTTGTCTGACATTCAAATTTTGATGAGGGGTAAAGCCTACATTAGCCACATTCACAAAATCACTTTTCTCTGTAATTTTTCTTATACTTTTTCAGTCCATGGAGGTCCCCGTTTTGGCTGACATTCGCACAAAATTTTAGAGGTACAATTTTAATGGTAACTCCTAGGCGTGTGCAGGCCTGATATATGACAAATTTATCCAACATTTGCACAATATCTTATTGGAAATTTGTGTATTTGCAGGAAAACGAAGTTTAATTAAGAAACGAAGAACAAGTACAGCGACGATAAACATATTGTAAGGAGGACACTCCAATAAAAATGGCCATAATCATAAATTAACGTTTCAAAGACATTCCATTCTTCATCATCAGAAATTGGTGTTAAAGTAAGTTGTCCAGGTGTTTATATTACAGAATACAATAAACAAGAATAACAAATTTTTTGGTGAAAACAAGAATTTCAAAAGGACAAGAATGTGGAAAGCACAAAATGTGGGGTATAATAAACAAACAAACAAACAAGCAAAGCTAAACGGATCACTAACAAGAAAGAGCAAATAAAACACAAACAAAAAAACCCAAACAAAAAAGAAGGGCTCAAGGGTATCTGATCAAAAAAGAGTTAAAGGGATAGAGGACTGTTGGGAGTTAAGAGAGGGGTGGTCGTGTAAAATAAGTAAGCTTTCTTGAATGAGTAGGTCAAAGTCGTTGGGAGCTCTATCCAGCACCGAGAAATCTTCCAGTGATGCTGGGTGTCCAGTTTCGTTAATGTGGTCTAAGATGGCGGAGGGACTCGTCTGGATTTTTCGACCAACTTTATTACCTCCCAAATGCTCCCTGCAGAGCGTACTCAAGTTGCGCGATCTTTTAACAAATGTTGCAAGACCGAGTATAATGTCAGAATAGTATCTGTGGTTTTTGTGATTTCGACAAATTCAACTCTTGAGCAAACCTAAAAATTGACCTTCGCCAATGCAAATGTGGTGAAGGTCTAAAACCGCCCCTAGTCATGAGAATGAAAAAATTGTGTCAGAAGAAATGAAGAAGAAATTGGACTCTGACAAAATCGTGTCTAAACGTCTTTGGTTCTAAAAATTACAAAAAGAGAAAATGTAAGAGGGTAGAAATTAGTTTAGAAGTCTCTGACGCAGCAATGCTTAAGGTTTCAGCACTTAGTTTGCCAGCACTCTGCTCACCAGTTAATGCTAGCAAAGATGTAACTTGAACAATCTTTTTGTGGTACAAAACTTGAAAATCGCCTTGAAAATTTGCGACATTGCGCTAAAATCATACTT
>JANTCA010033758.1:0-42802 GCA_024741275.1 Chironex yamaguchii | reverse complement strand
GCGAACGTTCGCATGCGAATTTCAAACAAAAGATCGCATGCGATTTGCGAATTGCGAACGAAGTGGAAATGGGCCTTAAGAGGCGGTTAAGGAACGAATTCCCGCAGCATCAAGAAGATAAAGCAACAGAACAAACTCAGACTCTGAGCAACGGGGAGGGATGGGGGCTATTGCCCCAACTTTTGACGAAAGGTGATCCTCTGGATTCTTTGAGCACTGTGTCGCAGAGTAATTGTCACAAAATAATCAAAGTTCCTAATCTTTAACCAAAATAATTCTACGCCAAGTTCTGCTGTCTATTTCACTAACAATAAGAACGAGGCTTCAAATGGTGACTCAAAATTCAAACAATGGCATGATCCTTCAGTGTTTGAATAAGGAGCAAACTGATACCATCCCATTCTAAAACAGGTTTGCAAGAGAACCCAACAAAACCCCTCCCCAAATAGTTAAAACTGTATAGCGACATAAAATTCCAAATATGCAAGCTTTTGAGATTTGAGGCACCAGTCTGGACAACTTCATACGCGCGGCTCGGCATACAGCCCAAATTCGGTGCGGGGCAATTATATTGAAGTCACGTCATATTTTATAAGCTTCCTATTAAAGGCATTTCGTTGTTTCAAAACAACATATCACGTTTCTCTTAACGCCAATTTCACTTTCCTTCCTCCAACATGCCAGACAAAATTGGATCGTCTACTGCATCAATTTTGTGATGAAACAACGTTGTGAAGTGGACGTCTTCTTTCATCGACACGTAGTATCCATGAATGTATAAGGTAAGTAAAAATAGCATTGTACCCAATAAACGGAAAAGAAAATTGAACAAGTTTAAAGCAGGGCTAGTGCGACAGTCAGAACTTCTCTCTGTACCTGACAAGGTCTTACCCGACAAACGTGGACCCTGTTACAACTGTACCGTTTGCTGATTGACGGCCTGGGCCCTAGGGTTGATGTCATAAGGGGCCTGCCGGGCAAATTTTACATACCAAGCCCGATTTTCCTGGCACGACGCCCACGCTCTTTTAGTTGGTAATATCCTCCTGAATCTCACTAATTCATTCAAACTTCTAACAGAAAATAGTAAACTAACGGTTCCCAGCATAACAAGTCAATAAAAAAGCAAGGCAAATGTCATGCCTTACTTCTTGCGGGCTGGGCTACTGAACTTCGACTTCAACACTCGACACTGCCAACAACATCGACAGTTTCGGACTTAATGCTACAATTAGAAGTGTTCCAAGTCTCGGTCAGTTTCCACATCAACAAGAATGCATAAAATAATAGAGGGTAAAAAGCTCATTTTTGGTACAGCGACCTAACGATTCTGCTCGATACCATTCGGCTCGAGTGCAATGGCTTAACTTACTTCAAGAGAGAGTAAGGTAGTACGATGGCACCAAAAACATAAAAAATCTCACCGGAACGAATTCAGTTATCAATATGGAGTAACAAGAAATCAGATCCACTCTTACACATAAATATTAACAAAAATTCAATGTACAAAATTTAATGGTACATGTAAAATTAATTAAAAACTACAAGTAAAGGAATTAAGGCAACCGATGTACTATATATCTATAAAAAGAATGACTACGAAACCCTCATTTTGGTCAACTCAAGACGTTACCCTTTTTCATACAAATGACCAAATGCTAAGGTGTAATTTACAGATTACAGAAAATGCAACAAAACATGCATTTGGGATATCTGTACATTTAATAAAATGCATAAATAGCAGAAAAAAATTCACATTAGCGATCTGGTATCTTTCATGTACCCAGTTAAACGTCATAATTATTTCAACTTACAGTGAACATTTCCACCCTTTAGCATCACACAACAATCTACCATGCTACATCTATAGCTTTAAACTATCAAATATCCTCAAGACAAAGTAAACGATGTGGTTTCTTTCTTTCTTTCTCATCAAGCATTACAACGGAAATGCTAGTCACTTGGTTGAAGCAGCTACACGAGAACTGTCCTTAACAGTTCAGACAATAGCAGCAACTCAAAATCAAACAAAATGTATACTACAAATAAACATAACTGTTACAGTGACAAACAATAACATTAAAAACTGATTCATAAAATTTGCAAGGTTAGGTCTAATTGAGAGACTTGCTTTAAAATAACTCCAAAATCTAAATAAAATAGTCTAATTTTTCAGCACAGAAAAACGTGGATACCATCAAATTAGATGCATGAAACACAAGTGAGCATGGTCTGTAGTTCAAATGGGGGAGGAAGTACTGTAAATTAGATAGAGTAAAACTATTTTTGACAAATTCTAAATTGGGACGATAAATCCATTTCTTGTCATCAGACGTAAATTCGAATGAACATGTCGCTTTGATGGATAATACCATTCAAACCTGTAGATTCTCCTACATTTTCAGCCCTAGTACTTCCTTTTTATTCAAGGACGCTAGTATGCCCGGACGATCCGGTAGCCCTAATTCGGAACAGATAAACATCAACAGTTTCTGTGTTGGCTGTTCGGCCTTCATTCTCATAATTACCATTTAGTCGCAGCACTGCCTGGTGAGCAATACTTCTTTTTCTCTAACTACATAAAAAGGACAAAACAGACAACACTATGAACCTATATGCCCTAGCTACACCAAAATACAGTAGAGGCTTCGTGCTGAGTGGATCAGCGTTTGAATGTTTACAGTAAGTCCATGGGATAATATACTTCATCTACTCTACTCGTCTTCGATGGCATCATGAAGTTTCCAACATGTCGTCGTGATTACGGTCTAAACTTTCCTTTTTAAAGCCAAGTAATTCTTCAAACAAAGTTCTTGAAAGTTTTACTGAGGGTCATGAAATAAACCTGGCTACCGGATCCTGAAGTCGATGCGAAAAAAACCTGGCGAAAAAAAGAGCAAATGAATATAAGCCGCTTTATACTCATGGTCACTAAAATATATAAACTAAAAAGTAATAAAGAAAGCAACATATAAATGCTTGAATACAAGCGTCTCACGATGAAAATTTCAATCAAATCAAAACACTCTTCACTCGTGTAGGGCGGCAAGCTTTGGCGATCCAAAGTACGTTGCGACTCCCCATATCAACTTTTTGAACGGATACGGTTCACAAGTCACACTTCCCATTTACTTATTTCATAAGTTCAGTTAAGCAAATAAAAGCGCAACTTTTGAAGGAGGCCCAAGTTTTGACGTCAACTAAACTTCTATATACGCAACTGCATGTGCAAAGTTTGCATACTATCAGCGTCAAAGGCGCACTGACAGCAATAGGAGACAAACACAAGGCCTTCCTAAAATGTAGATGCCGTAAATCCCTGACATTCCCTCTTGAATGTCCCTACTCTTCAAGTAGAAATTTGTAAGAATCCCCACCCTAGAATAAGCCCTAGCCCTAACATGACAATTTCTACATTTCAATAAGATCCTCCCATGAAAGCCTAATCGAGTTATCGAATATTAAAAACAATTCTTGACTGAACGGAAAATTTAAAATATTTAAAATATATAAACGAGGCATTTGACAATATTGTCTTGTCAATATCTATTTAGAGAACACCTCGTTTTCACACAGTTTTTTCTGTGTAAGCAAATATGAAGCGCAGGAACAAGCAAGCTAATCTTTCGCTTCCTCTACCCAGTAAAATCAAAAATATTCCACTGATTTAGAAAACTGCGCTTTCCACCCGGCACTGAGTACCAGTAGACAAATTCAACCCCAAATTGTTGCCCAACGATCAAGTGCTAGTTTGGCCAAAGCTTTACACAAATCAAAATTTGGGTCAATCAATTGGTTCACTATAAGCATCACACCCCTCCAACTCCCCGTCGTAACAAGAAAACCACACTGAAAAAGCCCATCACTTATATGAGCTCAGTGCCCTATAGCCAAAACGGTCGTGTATGTTGGCAATGCGATCATTGGTTGATTATTTCTAGGTAGGTGTATGGTACTTTCTGCGAGTTCGATGTCGGCCACTGCCAAGATCCCTTAAGATCTTGTTCGAGTGAACATCTAGCAAATGTGTCGTAAAATTGGCTTTTAAACAGTATGCCGGGCAGAGAAACTCGCTTTTGGTAAATACAAGAGCATGCTCTTTTTAACTCTGAAATAGTGATGTTAAACCCATATTCAACTTTCATGTTGCCTGTGACCCGACATGCTGAATGTGAAACTGAGCTAGATGTAAACGACAATATGGAAATATGTTTTCCAGCGTTTAATATATTCCTCACAAAATATATGATGACAGCAAGATGTTTCTATAGCATCATAGTATATATCGAGGCAAACTGGCCACTGAAATTCACTCATCGCCAGGAAACGCAGATTTAATTGCAAAGGAAAACCGAAATACCGCGTACTTTTCATCAGAGTTGGCCACATGACTAGAAGATAAAAGGAGATACAAAACTAAATACCTTCTCATTTCTTTCGCATAGGAAGCGAAATTGCTGAGCACGTTTATGCATAAAAACTCCATCCAGCAGTCCAGTTTCTAGGCTTCTGACTTCAATAGCTTTTTCTCCCCAACCCATAATTTGACCACTTCCAATGTGTGCTGTGGTAACAATATATATAACAATAAAAGTTTTTCATGTTTTAGTGGAACGATACTTATTATCAGTCAGAATAAACTTTACAAGTTAATAAGAAAAAACCGTCACCTTGTTTCTTTCCAAAATTCAAAAGAACAGAAAACTGAAAATTCACTACAATGATGGCGCTCAACACAGACATCTCCCTACAATAGTAGTGATCGGACACACTTTCCTACCATGGTGCACCAAACTTTTGTCTTTCCCGTTGCTTCAAACGCTGCCTTATTTTCTGCAGTTCGTCTATTACTATATTGTTAAATTTTATATAGTTTTCTATTATCTCAATATGACATCCATCACAATTAGCAAATATGTGCAATTAAGCGCAGTCACAAAATTCCAGCTAGACTTCATTTCAACATAAAAATTGTCAACATTCCATATTGCGCTTTAATCACTTTCGCGCCTAGCAATAGCACACCTATTGGTAAGTAACAACGCGAAAAAATGCGAGTTAAATCATTCGATACAAACTTGAGCACGCGAAAAACTGCAATTTTTAGTCTTAAGAAACTACAATGCCGGTGGATGGTCGAAAAGAGAATACCGACACAACTCAGATAACGTACGAGAGTTGGCTGTCCATAATAAAAAACTATACAAACATCAATCCATCGATTCTTCAGTGTAATAATGCGAGACAAAAGCAGGGGCAAAAAAGATATAAGTTGCAGTCATAAACTGTTCAAAATATCCAACAGATGATGCCAACATACAGGACTTGCTAAGAAGATACTAATTTAATTTAGGGAAGCATGATGTAGCATCCCATAGCACATCTGGAAATCCAATGTTTCTCACAACAGTGCTAAGACTCTCTATTCGAGGGGCTTAAATCATTATTTGGCAACTTACCTACTGAGTATGGGGGCTCGCCCCATCGTATAGTGGCATCTTTTACTTTCTTGCCAGCGGTACTGAAATAAGCTCCCTCGTCTGCAAAAATAAGCAGAAACATGTCAAGTTGAAAGCATCGTAAGCAGTAACAGGTAACGCAGCTTTCACTACCATTTCAAAAGAGATACTTAACGGAAAAAACATTAAAAATCTGTTGTCTCGTTAGTTCTGGCAATCTTCCAACACTTTTTTGTGAAACCTGCAAAAGTTAGATGGCCTTCAAGAACATTGGGACAGTAATGGATGGGATAGCAGATTTGCATACCTTTGAAAAAGTTCGTGAAATGGTCGGCCGATTCCAAAAAACAGTGTGAAGAGAACATATGATGAAGATCACGTTTTGCTCACCATGGTACAAACCGTATCCCCAGTGTAACTGAGGCTTTGGTTGTCCTTTACTTAAACTCCCACCAAATTTAAAAACCCTACATTGACTAGGCTAAGCATTCTCTCGCAATTTATTTCATAGATCAAACCATTGTTATCTTGTATACAAAGTGCCATACAATACTTGACTGCAGTCCGACCCTGAAATCCCTGACAGAAACGCATGCGTACGCTACGTATATATATCTAATCTTTCTTTCATCATTTCTTTCCAGTGTGATCACATAATGCTCCTTAAAACTGCACAATTTTTTACTCCTATTAGCACACAACCTGGTACACATGCGTGGAAGAGTCTACCTTTAGCCCCGAAGGGCAATCCCTTGCTCGATACCACAGACAATAACGCTGACTTACCTCCATATGCTCTTACCCAATAAAATCAACAGTGCTAACAACAAATGACCATGACGTCATTTTATTTAGATGTTTGAGAAGGGGAGAAACTTCTATATACAGAATCAACAATAGAAAGGCGACAGGTAACGACAAGAAACCTTATTTAAAAGACACAATATTTTGATGAAATTCATGACTTATTCAAGGGATAGCTACAGGTTCGTGAACATACCTTCATAACAAATTAAAATGGTTCGTCCGTTGCTGCTTGGCAATGGGACTATCGAGTGAGCTAATATAGGTTCACCCTGTGAAAAAATACAAGGAATAACACACATGACCTAGCAAGAGTGTACAGAGTGGGTGGGTGAATTTAATATTGATGTTGCGTAAACTGCAAATTATTTATCAATGCATACGACAAATAAACAGATTTATAACTGACAAAGTTCTTAATAATTTGCTTTTGTTTCAGATTATAACTACTGCAAGGTTATTAGCTATTGATAAAGTCATTGTTAGTAATTTTGAAAGTTTACTGACAGTTTAAATACCATCTGCTCTGTCACAGAATGAGAGGCATTGGGAACAAGGAAAATATGTACCAACCGCGGAATAACCTAACAGCGTAAGTGTCTGTTGGGCAGCCCATTATACAGTTCATAATCTGTACTTACTTTTCTGGGGACATGTATATCATAGACGGACGCCGAATCCAAATCAACTCCATGAAATCCTATGAAAACAGACAACAGGTGTTATGAACGACCAGCAAAAGGCTAAAACTAGTCTACTGCAAAAATACACTCTTTCTATGAAACTCGACATACCAAAGTGGTAGATTTCCTTCAATTTTCATTCTTACTTATTGTTCGAACAGCAGCGCTGGAGATGATCTAACAACATAACGCTCCAGAAGACAACACAACAAGACTTGAAAACATAAGCCAGATACCCAACTCTTACCGAAAACTTATCAAAATTCCAAATTGATTCAGAATCCAGGATTTGATCTAGATCTTTACAAAAAAATCACCTTGATCAAGCAAGGACAACAACAAACCGTAAAATTTCGAACGATATATTCAATTTCTAAAGTTCTAATGCTGACAAGCAGGCAGAGAAACGCCGACAAAAACGTAAACTCGACCACAGCGGTGACTATGAAGTTACGTCATTACGTAAGGACTCTGGGCAAATGCTCGACATTGCATCATGTAGAATTTTACGATTGTTTCAGAAGATCTCACGTACTTCGTACAGCAGCACGTATCCTCATACAACTGAAGATAACAACATCAGAATGCTAAGTGATCCACGTACATCGTAACTTTAGTAGTGTCCAAAAATACACAAACCTTATGATTCCTGAGAAGGTAGTGCTAGTTATTATTAAGTGTTGTGCACGTAATAACAAAAGCATAACTGTACCTGTTTCTGATGCATATATAACTCTCAGTTTGCTGTTGTCGGTTTCAATTGCCATGTTTACAAGCAAAGGTTTATGACTCAGCATCTTAAAAGACTAAAAAAAAATACGGAAGTTCGTTATGACTCAAACATCATTAAGAGTAACACCATGAACTTAATTGCAGCAAATGCATTAAGTATGGCTTAACAGCTTAAGTTAGATAAAATATCATTTAAAATGCAAGACCATCACTGTTTAGGTAGAAAATACACGAACATCAAGGGAAAACAAAGAAGACTCCAACGACAAAATCTTTTTACACTTATGTATATTGCTACATTGTCATAGTGCAACACAAAGGAAAAATGTCCTACTGTTCTATTGGTTACAATAAATGGTTACCATAACAAGGATACCAAATGCAAGTATATGCTAAAAGACAAGATGATGCCTGTAGTGTTAACAAACCAGGGTTGCCCTGCTAATTCAAAAATTACCAGTGCCAGTAAAAAAAGTAACTCATGACGCCTTTGTTCGTTACGGGGCCATACTAAAACGTTACCTTCACTTCAAATGTCAAGGCAAGTTTCGTTTACCTTAAATGCCATGAATTTGTGATATGGTTTCGGTGCCCATGCATAGACTTCGATGGAGAATCCAACGGCGATAGCCAAAAATTTAATACGATGAAAATTTACTGTAAGAGCAAAAGTTGTAAATTAATTTTAAGCGAAGTGGACTACAGTGAACAAAAGCAAGTTGATCAAAATAAATGTCAAGGCTTGTCAAAATACTGAGATCATATACATTACTGTTTTTTTGTAGCTAACATTTACAGTCCAATTTATCAATGCAATAGAAATCGTAGGATTTGTAAGACAGGATTATGAACTTGCACACTATCTCATGACAAAAAAGAATTACTGAAAAAATGTAAACCATTAAGACTCTGGTTTGAAATATTGTTACGATTCCGCAAGACGCAGTACAGTGTGACTCTTTCCTTTTTCGCAAAGCAATAACAAACAGAAATGAAAGTATATTACCTACCTAGTTTGTAATGAGTGCAGCCTTCAAAGTCACCTACAGTTGTAAAACCTTTCTGTCTTTGTTTATCAGCCTAATAAAAACAGGAGATAATGCAACTATAAGCAAGGAAGAGGAAACCCTTGATAATTCCCAGCTATGCATAAACCTTAGATTTTATTTTTGATCTAATACTACCAAACGGGAATCGGATGTGACGTAGAGAGTCTGGTGACTTTGTACAAAGGTAAAAAGGATTAACAAATCGAAACAATATTATAACTATATGATTCTAAAATCTATTGGTAAAAAGAAATTGAGAGGAATAATACTCGCGTATGACATTACTTTAATATGGTAAGTCCTACCTTCATGGAAAGTGATAAACAAGTGATAAATATTCAAAACTCCTTTACCCTTCATCGCGTCTCTGGCTCAACAGTTACCAGACGTAATGCCGTTGCGAAATTTTCAAAGCAACTAACCCTCGGTGATAAAACAATTAACAACTGTGCAATTTACATGCTCGATAATGTTGTTCTGAGCTGTTGAAAAGTTGCCAACATTTACTATTTCAAAACAGTAAGATAAAAAAACCACTACGGACAAAAGTTGTGAAGAAGAGCAAAATATACGTTACCTCTTCTCCCTTGACTATTTTACTTTTCAGCCACGACAGATAGTATACTCGCAGTTTTCTGTGTTTACCTGCGAAGAGAATTTGAGATTAGCCAATGCTTAACAAATACGAGAAAATGTCAGTATAAGAGTGTTACGTGTAACGTGACAGTAAACAAAAGTGTTTCAACTAGCAGTAACATGTGAAAGTTGGTGGTTAAATCGATGTCCTATTTTGGGAGTGCCACTTTTCAATATAAAATACACAGGACTTTAAAATGGTAGGGTGGATTTCAGGACGATAAAAAGGCCGGTTCATGTTAAAATGCTAACACATTTATCGGTGAATACAGATTACTGTTAAAGTACAAAATAATCTAGCGAAATGTACAAGATATCTGTGAAAACGAATGAGTTTCAGTTATTATATTATAACACATGCAACCGATAATTCACTAACAGTGACAAAACACTCTCTCTTTCTCTGCGCCGTTCCTCTAGAACGTTGGCTACCATGGAGCCCTACTGCTCTCTTTCTTTGGATTTTGTAAACTCGTCCTGAACAGGTGTGTTGATCCACTTCTAACAGTGTCAACATATTGAATCCTGTCTCTTTCTAGGTCCTTTCGTATGACCTTTTCAATGGCAATAAGACATTCCAATCCTGTATTTCTCATCAAGTGTCCAAAGAATTTTAAATAGTGTTTCCATAACATTGTGAGTACAAACCTTTTATACCTGATCTTTTAAACACTGTTTTATCTTAATACATTACGTCCATAAAATTCTCATCATTCCACGAAATCAAACAGTTCTAAAGCGTTCAATTTGGTCACCCTAGCACCTCAGAAGGTCCAGCAAAAACAGCCGTAAATTAGCATTGGATAGAGATAGCACTGGAGGTAAAGTTACAAATTTGTTTTATTTTATCCAATATCAATGTCAATATCAATGTCAATATCAATATCAATGTTAAAGTTTCCCGCAACCTTCTGGCGTCGCTACATAGTATCAAAAATAAACATATACAAGGTTTAAATTTAACAAATGCCCATTCTTACCACTAATTGTGACTAGGACATTCAAATTTTCCAATACGTCAATTTGAAGAAAGCTTCTTCTTGAAATTAGTGGAAATACTGAAAGAGGAATTGAAAGAACACCCATGATGACGAGAATGCCAGTTTGAAAGACATCACAGAAGTAGATTCAAGTTACGGTAAATTGAAACATCATTGTAGCAGGGATACCTCCTTGAATTACAACAAAAGACCATTACAAAAACGTCTTGCAAACATATCGTCTTTTACATAAATAAGGGCAAAATACCAAGCGGGTCACAAAGACCACAACGGGACTGACAATTTCCCCCTACCTTTTCCGTTACCGCTACGGTCCAAAAGGTACAAGCCACTATCTGTTCCAACGAGCAAGTTGACTCCTGAAACATAAACAACAAATACATTGCTTCAAATTCTCATTTTATGGTACTGGTCAAATAATAAAAGCAAGATCCTAACATCCTACCTACGATTGCCTCAGATTGCCTATAACAGCTTTGGAAAAAGTGTGTATGCTTTTCGACATTACAAAGGTACTTCAGGTATCATAACGGTTTTTGCAGTCCGCAAAATATTCACTTGATATTTCGAATATGTGTCTAGTACCAAACTAAACGCACAGCAGTGACAAGGGACTGACTAGTCACAAATAAAGCCACAGTGTCAATCTTAAATCTATATTATAGTCGCGAAAGCGTTACGTAAAACAACACCATCTTCCAATTTCAGTAAAAATGGGAAGATTCCTTAGTTACAAAGAGATGGCATATAAGTTTGCAATGCTTTAAACGATGACTAAAGGAATGTACGAACAGAAAAAGACTTACCCCATAATGCCCCACAAAGTATTTCTGATCTGAATTTGTACTTGTATTTCCGAATCTGTGGCATCTAAAAATAAAAAAACAAGCTACATATCAAACCCTGCGACCCTAATCAATCCAAAAGGGCAAGACCTGGCCGTAGGCTGACATTCTTTCCCAAACCTGTTACTGACAAAGACCCCATAGACTACCATAATTAGAGAGACAATACTACTTCTTATTCAGACCACTACAAGGTCAGGCAAAGAGTTACCAACGCCGTGTAAGGGAGTGGTGGGTATTCACCCCGATCCCATATCAAACGCGAACACATAAAATTGGCATAAACGCAAACACATTTGAAGATTGAAATATGCGTATTTAAATGGGCTTGGTTTCAGTTCGTGATACAGGGAGTTGAAATGGTACACCAGTTTGAGGGCTAGCTATTGAGTCTAAGGGCTCCGAATTTGATTTTTCTCCGCTCTCTCTTATGCAACTATATTAGGACATATACAAAATCCCGACGAGGTAGGTTGCCCCGGTTGCTATTGTACTGTCAGTACTTATAACACAATTCTAACACAACTATCGACAGGATACAGCACATTCGGTTGTATTATTAATTTTCTCACTTACGGCAGAATCATCTCCAACTACTGATGCTCTTTCTGGGGACACATTCACTGAAAAAGAAAGCTCTGGTGACGGTGCCCGCCTAGAGGAAGCTGTTGACATCTTTTTGGGTCTTTGACGCCTATCCTCTGAAGCCTGGGACGAGGAAGATGAACCGGTTGAAAGGTTCCCAACTGAAGCCCTCGCGGCCTACAAAAAAGGCAAGGCACAGATAACGACTTTGCGGAAAAAACAACTTGTTCTAATGCAAGCAAAATGTGTTACCTAAATTTCGTCAAACGTACATACCAAATTATAATGAATCACATCACTATTATAACCCACTGCCTACAAAATTTACATTTAGTTGTAAACAAAGACGTAGAAATGCGAATCAACTTTAGCATAGCTAGTTGGGGCCAACAATCAGGTCAACTTTAAATGAAGGTTGAGGGGGCAACATCTACCAATTGATAAGGTTGTCAGAGCGCACCAATCGAAGAATGACTACTCAACATGTAGAATATGGCATTAACCAACAACGCAGCACTCTAAAGTCTTAAATCCGTAGCAATTGCAATGGGATCGTATCTCTTCAGTGTCCATTTATTCTTTGATCGAGAGAAGGATCCTCCACAAGGTTCCATGGCGTACAAGTTGGCTTCTAGACGCACCAAAGTAGCTTTTAAAAACAGTGCAACGGAATTTATACGAAACCTTTTACCCAATTCTAAGACCTTACTCGTTTGAAAACAACCGGGAGAACCATTGACTGACACGCTTGCAGTTCGACAAATTTTCTAGTGCGATTTGCTTTGTTCAAGTATTTTTCCTCTTGAACAAAACACGTAGTGAAGTATGCGCAAGTCCTTCAGTACACAGGCGACATCTATAAACTAGGAGGAGGCACAAGCCCCTGCTAAGATAATGTGGTCACCTGAGATTTCCAATTATTTAAATATTCCAATAATCTAAACCAACAGGAGCCATGGTAATGGAGCCTTCCTGACGAGGACCTCCTTATTAGTTGTGGTTTCATGAATATATTATTGCCAAAAATGTCATCAAAATTTAATCCAGATCATCACCAAAATGAATCACTTCGTGCCGGAAAGAACATTAACATACCGCAAAAAATTCAGGACGATTTATTAAAAAAGAATCAAGTTATTTTGCTAACGGACAAGCTAACAGAACGACAGACAGACGCTAGGAAAAACGTAACCTCCTAAGGCAGGGTTAATGATGCCTGCTCTAAGGTGTCATTTGAGTATCGACCTGATTAGCAAATATCATTGTTCTACCTGTAACTGTAAATGATGTTGCATCTGTAGTGGAGGTAAAACATCAGGCAAGTTACTTGGTAGCTGCCTCGTATGGGAACTAATTTCTGTGCTTGCAACTGAGGATAATGACTAAAGATCAAACAAAAAGAGAAGACATACCTGTAACAAAGAATTGGCACTAATCAATGTAAGCCTTGTCGAGCGATCACAAATTTCGTAATGAAGAACTAACTCACTGTTAACAAATCTACGCAGTTGACTTGTATTTGCAGGAATACTAGCTTTATACTTTTTTGGCATCACAGACAAAGTTAAAAAGGTATGAGAAAGTAGTACCAAAGATGCGTGCAGTTTACTCATACCTTGCGTCCAATGTTCAATTCAATTTAGAATTCGTATACCCAGTAAAGAGCCTTATAACACTAATAAATTAATCGGATTTCATTTATTAAATAAATAATTAAAATTAGATATTAAATGAATTTGTCATTTTTCTAGTGTTGACTTGTTTTTTTTCCAGTCCATCTTTATAAGCACCTTATCTTTCACAAAGCTGTAAGGTGAGTTTTACTTGCCATCTGCACTAAGCTTAAGTCAATCTTTTAGGTATGTATCCTTGCGAGTAAACACTCGTGACAAGTTTGCAGAGCAATGCGAGGCATATTACGAGAATATCTGTACGATATACGTAACAACTTCAGAATGTTCGTGGAGATAGTTCTGTCACTTAAACTTGTAACTACTAAAAGCTGAAACAGTGTAACGAATCATTTGACATGACATATCACGGACACAGAAGTACTTAGCTTGAAGATATAAACGCCTGTAAATGTAAAACTGCTTGTATATGATGTACTAACCGAAATGAAAACGATCATAATGCTCTTCTCTAACTTATGTCATATGCAAGCTCGCTGTGTGCGCCTCGGCAACCGCTGTACTCTGCGCAGAACGGAAGTTTCAGTAATTTTCGCAGATGCGAATATCCATTTCACATTTCACCTAATAATTGGTGTCAGTACATCACGAACTGAAAAACTCGATAATTTTCTAGTCATTTTGATCACAAACACAATACTATGAAAAATAAGTGTTAACTGTATTACCTCAGTGTCATCACCATCGTCTGGTCTACTTGACTGATTGCGTTTAAGTGTTTCATCGGCTAATCCAGTTTCTACGAGCAGAAAAACGAATTAAAAATCACCCTTGTAGAAAATACTACTCTTTTAGATTGAATTCGTAAGACGTCAGCTACTTGTACAAAGACTTCGTTAAACGCGTCGCTACCAAAAACTATCTTTCTTACGCGACCAGCCCTTTACACACCGTATAGGTCGGTACTTATCTAAGTTTGCTTAACCTTGGAGCCACACACCTGTGCAAGCACAGTGAGTGCTAGAGCAGGGGACCCGCCCACTGGTAACACTGAGTGTTTAACTTCTACAATCCATCCCGTACGTACTGAGTCTAAGCAGGGAAGTATTATGCACAATTTTTCAAGCCTTTAAAACGAAACAGTCGCGAATTCGAACCAAGAGGCTTCCGTATGCAAAGCTACCACTCACGATAATGCTATTACTTTAATTAATAAAAACAAATTATCGAGATAGGACTAAATGGGTTTTTCTATATGTTAAAAACTGTTGAAAGCAATGCCCTATTCGTACCGAAACACCATAGGCAACTGCATCTGCCAGTAACCAGAGAACAGCTGTAACAAGTAACGAAATTGTGCCAAGACTCACTTGCTACAGGCATGTCTATTAGGTGCACATGCAAAAGTGATAACAATGAAATGCTGTCTGGCTAGTTTATACAAGTAATTATTCATACAAGAGTTGACCTTTTATCATCATTTCGGAGAGAACAAACTATTCATCGTTCACTTTTTGATCTGCAAACTAATTCAAATGACATATACAAACTGTTTGCTATACCCTCAATAAACATCGATAAATTCATTCTTATCAATAACACTGTTCTGCGAAGGTTTTATGAGAGTTACCACGTACTTTAAGTTAATATTGGGGCACGTACCTTCCATTTCATTCACTAAGCGATTCAGTGTTTCAAAATGCTCATACGGTAACCTTAAAATAAAGATTATAATACCTCAGTTTTGTACTGTTTAAGAAATAAATGCCACGTACTTGTTCATAATACTCCTGAAACGTATTACGCTTTTATAGCGAAATACATCAGCTACTAAGAAAAAACATCACAAATGCACAGAAAAGTATTTGACATGCTGTTTGCGAAAGCAACCTCATCGTAGTGGTCACTTGCCACTCGACAGAAAAAGTCATGAACAGTAATTAAATATAATAATGGTATATAAGAACTCGTTTACTCTCTGTAGAGGCGACAGATTGATACAATGCTTGATAAACATAAGTAAAATAAAACAAGAAAACTAAAAATTAAAACAAAACAAAACAAAACAAAAAAAATAAAGTAAACTTGCAACAAATACTGCACTTAGTTCCAAATTTTATATCTAAAGTATAATTTGTTGAAAAAACCCATTTGCGCTTGTCTCTTCTTAAAAAATCCAAATTCCTACTTCAAGTTCTCTACTGCTTAACAGCTTTGTCAATCAAGCTAAGTAAAATGACCTTTTCTCCAGTTATTTCTTAAGTTAATACTAACTTTATACGTTCCACATTCTCCTTTAACGCGCAGCCTAGCTTTGTGGAAGAAGTTCCGTTTAATTTCAGAATAACTATTAAGTTACATTTAGTGCCAACTTGAAAGTCGAATTTCTAATTAAACGAAAATTCTAGGCGAAAATTTCCACGCAATCACATACAACAATTATAATTGCAAAAGGTACGATACCCTTGATTCCGCTGCTGGTTTGCGGTTCGAAGTGTGCTATCATCATACTCCTCGTCAACGACTGGGGTCTCCGGTCGATGAATTGGTGTTATATTTGGCGAACTTGAAACTACTGCTGGGGCCTGTTCAGTGGTTCCTGTCAACTGTGGGGCCAGTCTATCATCCTCCGACTATTCCACACGCACAAACAAAAAGAAATGAAAGATCAGTTCTATAAATATGGAAACAATAAACACTATTCAGATTTTATAATACTAATAATGTAGTTCCTATACCTTTCTTATCATTATTATGTAGTCTTTATTCACTCCATTGAATCTTAAAAAATTAAAAAAATGAAATAGTTAAAACAATCGTTATTTTTGTCTGATTTTTCTATCTGCTTGAGAGTCTTCTGCTTTGTGTGTTGTTGTTCTTACTCTTGCTGTTGTTGCTAATGTTTTTGTGCTACGTTGCCTTTTGGGGGGACGCCATGGATTAAGATCAGAATCCAAGGCTTCTAGCTACTTTTCATATAACATTTCCAGCATGCTGATCATAGCAAATCCAAAAAAAGTAGATGACATCAGATACATCTGAAAAAGAACTCCTGGCTGCAATGAACAACCAAAATGCATGAAACAATCGAGTATAGGGGTGTGAGATGCTTCGATCTCATGAGCATCAACGCAGACACTTAACAAGTTGCTTACCGAACGGGAACCCCGCTTGATTGTTCTGTCACGCTCCTCATCTTCATCTTCGTCATCTTCAAAACTTGTCCCTCTAAATTCTTTTTCTGTTAGACGAAATACGAAACGACATTTACAAGGAAATTGACATTCAATGCAAGGTTTTGTGACCAAGAAACCAGGCATCTCACTGATAACCGACTTATTGTCAAATAGTATACGACCGTATGAACTAATCACTAAACTAAATAGAATAAAGAAGTGTAGAAGATAATGAAGAAGAAAGCAAACTAAAACAAAATATAAACATTACAAAGTGAACAAGTAATTGAAAACTCAAAAGGTGAAAAAGACAACAACACAAAAACGTAATGCAAAATAGGAGTTGAAAAGTTTTTTAACGGTACAAAACTTAAAACCTGATTTACGTAAAACTGACATCTATAAAGCTATTCGTCCGACACTGATCACATAGATTCGCCAGAATACAGTAACCGACAACATAGCAGAATTTGTACTGTAGAGTAGGATCGTCCAAATAAGAATTAAAGAAATACAGAAAAAAGGACAGAAGTTAGAAAAAATGGATTAGAGGGAAAACGAGAGATACCGTAATTAATTCAAAGATCAGAAAGACGCAATAATAATAGGATGCTGTAAAACAAGAGAACGACAAAAGAAAAGATAGAAAGAAGAAAATTCCAATAATGAAGGATGAAAAATAAAAAACGATGTCACTACAGTTTTCCAACAAACTGGTGCATGGTGGAAAAGATGTGCTGACTGTCATACATACCAACTGGAGAAGGTTCTCCTCCTTGCATCATGGTAAGGTTGCGCCTAAGAGTTGCACTAGGATTGCTGTCAACTAGAGTGTCACCCCTACGAAGACAGTAAATAAGATAAAATCCTTTAACTCGCAGACTAGAGTAAATCCTATTATAACTGATGAAGACAAATTCAGCTGGTCCTACGTAAACTCTAAAGCCAGAAATAAACGCCCCTGCTATCAGTAACGCAGTCTTAAAGTATACGCCCATCTCACGGCACGGCCATGTCATTGTCAGTAAATAACCATAAAACGGACGCTATCTCAAAATACATAAGAAACTCGAACGCTTTAAGTGATATAACGCAACTGATTATAATTAAGGTTCAATATTTAAAAAATCTCTTTAGTAACATTACTACTTAAGTAATGCGCCTTAACGCGGAATGTTAATTTGTGAAAAGATGAATAAGGAGATGAAGAGTTATCGTGGTTGAAACCTGAAAATTCGTGAAGAACTCGGAGGACAATCAAGTATGGGCACACAACACCTACACGAACGACCGCTTTCGATGGATTCTTTCGGTACTACATATTGTGTTGTGAAGCAAACAACGAGCTAACAACGAGCTATTTGATTGAGGAAGATCATGACGATATTGAAATTTAAATACCCATGTACTTATGTGTTTCCTCCTTTCTTTGATATTGAAAACATCTGGTAACTCTCTAAATAAACGCCCACATAAAAGTTCGGAGCTGAAATAAAGGCGTTTATTTCAGGCCAAAGGCGTTCATTTCAGGCAGTACTGTACAACAAAGAGATAAATCATATGTTTAACACGTGTTCCGTGGCGGATACATTCTTGACAAGGTATTTGCTGCATCTTCCGTGACTATTTCCTTTCAAGAAGACTAACACTAAACGAGCTCAGGTTTGCGAAATGACATTGGATCCATATAACAGTAGTAGCAAATGCATACAGAGCAAAATATTATTTACAATATTTACGCCTTTCACGTATATCTGACACATATAAAGCTTACACTGATCTAGCAATCAACCTTATATGGGAAATCCAAAGAGAAACCAATCTCAAGCGAATTCTTGCCCATCAACAGGTATATATCACAGATCAAAGCAAGTTTGACGCAATACATCAAATCCTCACGTATGGGGAACTTCTTAAGCTACAATATTTACCTTTCTTCCTTTGCGATCATATCTGCAAGATCGTACTCGTCTTCGCCATTTGAAAATAATCCATACTCGTCCTCTAATTCACCTAAAGAACAATAGTAGTGAAGATAAAAATTACATTGGATGCCATTGGTTACGTTTCTTGTTCCAACCGACATGTTACTATAATGTTACTCGACACAGACATAGTAGAGCCAAGGCTTACCTCTACGTCTTCGAGTTCTGTCGATAAAGTCTTTAATCTCAATTCGTGTTTTACGATCTTGGGAGCGCGAGCCGCGAATAAAATCATGCTGAAAAAAGAAAAAGAACTTGATCAGGTTAATTGCACTTCAGTAAATTAATACGATGGCGACATCATTTATGATTTTAAAAATAAGTTTGGAGAATAGCAGTTATTTCCCGGTACACGTTACTATGCACAGTTTTAAACATCGTTTACTATAACGAGAACGAGAAACAAGCTATGCCGCCTAAAAACAGCATCGTGATTTTCGACACAGCCCTTATGCGCCAAGAGTAACCTCTCTCCTTTAAAAAGTTGCTTAAAAAGCCCCTCAAATCAACATCCCGCTGTTTCCGAACGGAGAGTAAAGGCACTCAGTTGAGCTAGAAAGTAATTACCACACTGGGTTTCAATAAGTCTCCAAATAAACGTTAAGTGCCACAAAAGTCTACACAAACAAGCAGCCCCACCGAAACCATAGTTATTCCAGTCGAGACGGCGCTGCACACGTAATGTTCAATAATCGTACAGAAATTACACAGGATTTTACTGTTTTATTGGTTTTCACACAAAAACGTTCTACTACTGGACAAGGACTTACGGTTGGAAATGTGTCAAGCTTAAATAAACTAGACGATGAAAACTTAGTACCATAACGTGAGACTGGGGCTATGTCCCCTGGGGGTGGCATCAGAGCTATCAAGTAACGACGTGTAGTACAGATGGTGCATGCCAAATTCATCCTAACCTCAAGTGAGACGACGTTCAAGGCAAAGACAGTTTGAAGGCGATAATGATTAAGTTACGACGCCAAATGATTGGAGTACTTGGGATAATCTGCGCCTATATTGACTTGATATGACGTGTTTGCCCACCAGAAGAAGCCGCATGCTGACGGCTTCTGCTAGCAGACAATTGTTACAGATTAGAAATTTTCGAGTAAACACAATTTTCCAGGCAGGCACACAGCAGCAGAAACACGGCAGGTCTGTGTTTAAGACACTTTCACAATTTCGTGGCAAAAACTTAAAAGAATACATGTACAAGAGTAAACATGCCAAGGACGTAATGGTAAGGTTAGGTACGCTATTATACCCTAATTTCACATTTAAAAAAATCTACAACAGGCACTGACAAATTATCACAAAAGTGGGCAAATACTCTGACAATATTAGGTACCGACCTGTAAAAGTTGCTCTGCTGTTGGTCTCTGAAGGTAATCCTTAATCAAACAAACTGTGACAAACTCTCTAAATTTCTTAGACCTATCAAAAAACAGTGTTGTAAACAATTTTGTACACAATGTTGTTAGGCATAAGGAACATAATATTATAAGTAAAATACTTTAACCCTTTGCACGTTGTGGTTTATTTTTCAGAATTAACTCCTGTCACTGTCTGTTTACAAAAGAAAACAGACATTCGACGTTTGCGTGAATCGTGCCCAATCAGAAAGTTGGAAATACAGAACGTAACAAGCGTAACAGGTAAAATGAATATACCTGTCGAAACAAATATTACCAACTGATACATCATACCTGATACATGATATACAGCAACGCAACAAGTATTGACTATAGGAATACTAGCCAATGACAGATAAAACGAAACATAAAATGCTCAAGTCAAAGTTTATGAACAATGGTTCGCTTTACAACTGGATTAAATTCGACTAACGACTCAGACGTTTTCTTTTCAAAAATGATCTTAAAGTTTCAATTCTGCCAAATACGCATGGCTACATTACCGTTTATTAAGGAAAAGAATTCTTTGATTCAACTGAGGCTTAAATTCAAGGCACTGACTATACCATTATAAATGCAATCTTTGTTCTTCGAACTGTGTTATACAAATGGTCGCCGGAAGACCCTTGTTCGAGTCTCGAGGAGTTAATTGATACAATTTACATTCAGTACATAATGGAAATCAAGTTAATTTCTCACAAGTTATCAATTTAAAAAATGGATGAAAGTGACTTAAATTTTATTCCACGTGACTAAAATGTCATGTATCAGATAATTTAGTTGCCCAAGTTTTATGCTGGAAGACATTTTTCGTCGGGTTTTTGTATAAACAGGCATAAATATTCCACTGATGTTTTCAAAATTCTTCACACGTTTGACTTTGTATCATTACTCAAACTGAATTGTTGACAAGAACGATGAAGTAAACACTGAGGACGACAATGATGGTGCAGGGAAAATAGCGGAACAAAATACAGGAAAGTAGCATTGTCGAAGAGTTCAATATTGACGTATCCGAAGACATAAACATTGAAAAGAGGACTATGAAGATAGGGTGATAGACAACCACAAAATAAGGAAAATGCTGTGCTGTATACTACTCCCTTTTACAAAAGTGAGACAAAAGTGATAAACATGAACATCATGGGTGTTCTTCAATTTAATCGAGTAAATAGTTACCACGATCCTAACTTGGGTGGCTGACATCTTGACATACAAAAGAGAATATGAACGCAGATCATAGTCCTACTTAGCAAAGATATAGAATATTTTTTGCTTTAAAAACAACACTGTCTGTCTCTCTCCATCAATTGTTTTTCATAGACATAGGTTATTAAAGACGATTGGCAAACACAAGTTACTAAGACAAGGAGACATTTTAACATCACTAACCACGATCGCCTAGACCTGAGCTTCGGCGGATCGCTTCTTGGTATCAGAAACAGAGCTCTCATTGGATGCATATCACAAAGTGCTGGAAGGATAAGAAACACATAATAAGACGAGTTAATAAATACAAAGACCATTCACATAAAGAAGCAACTGTACCCCAACAACAACGCAAATGAATGACACAACTGGTTACATACATCACAGCGACAGTCAAACAAGTATAACATTCCTAAAACAAAAAGTATCATTAAATACAGACCATCCGGGGGTTTTCTACCAGGAGTGCGAAGCTCTGGGGCTCACAATCATTACTTTATTTCAGTTCATCACACACAACCACCATGTCTGCTTCTATTTGAAAAAATAGTGCAAACGGCGACAAATTGCCTTTCAGCCACAAAATACAAGCAGCTTGTAAGCGTATACACCAACAGACAGACTCCCAATAACATGATAGACAAGTGGGGCTAAATAATAAGAATAAGAGTCTTTGAACCTTCCCTGCTGAGTGGTTTAGCTCAGCAGAAGACGCGTCAGTTTTGCAGTCGTAAGAGCTGGGTTCCAATCCCCTGTTATCACAACCATGACTTTACCTCTGTTCTGAACGTACTAGAAGACTCAGAACTGGTCCTACATACCAGCAAATCACAGGTAAAAGCTACCTTGCAATTGAAACTAACAAAGTACTCTGGTTATCTTAACACGATATCAAATGCCTAATATGTTCCTTTCATAGGGGGTGGACCCAGCCTCCATGCCCTCTATGTCTACTTTTTGTGTTTTCGCTCGTTAGTACAAAGTTGGTGGTCTCTCCTTCATTTCCCCTTGTGTCTATGTCCCCTAAACGATAACGTAACAACAAACGTAACACCAAACGTAACAGAATAGTGCCAATTATTGTAAATTGAAATCTTTTATGCCGATTTTTATTTTACGATGATGGTGGAAGTTACCACAGCAAAGAAAACGACATTCGCAAACCAAACGGACACAACTATTATGTCATACATATGAAAAATATACTCAGATATACTAAGAAAACATAATTTACCAGGAGTCCAATTATAGTAAACTGAATAAATCAGACAAAACGTATGCACTTCAAACGACAAAACTTACGCGGTTGGGATTCAGCCATCTCGATCGCAGTGATACCAATGGACCACATGTCGCACTACAAAGGTAGAAATATAGTTTATTAATTAAAAGTAATCAACAAGCATCCTCTAATAATGATATTCAATAGCTCAGCATCTCACTGGCTGGCAACTCCAGACCCTGTATAGCGTACGTAGACAACTGAGATCCGGTCTACTTTGCATTCTGCAAACCCGTTCGTAAACTACGTTCATGGAGGGAATTCTGGCGTGTGCACGTGAACATTTTATAGTCTTCAGCAAAAGACGACCCAAGAAAAAAGATAGCAATACCTCGGATAACATTTTCATGTCAGTTCGTTACCCTGAATAGTTTGCAAGCGAAACTCCAGTCTTCTGGCTGTCATGCTTTATATCAATACTATTCTACCGGATTTTCACATGAACGAAAACATTTATACCGAGGTAGGAACTGTAAGTTATTCTATTTAATTGCAACCTGCCTTTCGCTGTATAAAAGTGTTAGGCTATCAAAGTCCTTTTGTCCTTTTTCACATTTTGACGGGCAGTGCTATTGGTACGCAGTAGACATGACGTATCGTTCTAAAAACATCGGCTACTTAATGCAGTATTAAATTTACAAAAACCAAATACGTGTTAAGTGAATCAATCACAAGGAAAATATTGATTGTAGTATGAGAAAACACGAAACGTCTTACCCTATTGTCATATGTGGCATCTGGTTGCTCATCGCATACAATAACTTCTGGCGCCATCCTTGGAATTAATAAGATTAAAATTAGTATTAGTCAAAACATTGCAACGAAAATTGAGGTTTTACTGTCCAACAGCCTTATAAAATACACTGTAGAACTTTCAATGGGTGCAATCCGACCGTCTACAAATGGAAAACCGAAAAGCAGCCATATACAAAATTGCACCCAAAACATTTCAGCACATTAAATGGTAAACATATCTCTTAGCTTTTTTAACCCATTTGCCTGTATAATTACTGTCACCGAAATTGTGTTAGGAAATTCGTCAAGTTATATTTTGGAAAGCATCACGAAATTTCCGAGTGAGTTTTGCAGGAAAATGGGAGTATACATAACAACACAATTATGACAATTTATATTATCAAGCATAAAGTTCTCCAAACAACTAATTGTATATTCTATCCCGTTGTGTGATTTCTACTTTATTTACTTCATTCATTTCTATCTCATACTATTGCCTTCTGCCCAAATTAAATCGTGACCGACTTACGTTAACAGCGGTCATTAAACTTGTGATTATCAAAAAGAACAAGGACCTTAAAATCTGATCGGCCGAGTACGTATTTCATACAACTAGAGTACTGCAGTACATAATTCTCCAGAATCCCACCTTGATAACTTAAAGAAGGTTCTATAGATAGAGGGCATCTTACTCTAAATTGTAGAAATTGAATTTTCAATTTCCATAAGTATTTCGAATGTGATATACAAGAAAAAAGAATACCTAAATACATAACATACATGAATGGACATGATTCAAAATAAATTGTACACGACATTAACAGCACCAAACAAAATGAAGTGCAAGAAGTTTAATTGGCAGTAATACAAAACACTTGTAATTAAAGGCTTAAGTAAAAAAAATAACCAAATAACACAATCAAGCAGACGCAAATAAATAAACATATAAATCGAATACATAACGAAACATTTAAGGGCATGACGACTTGCTTTGAACATCTGCTGTAAATTGCAATTTAAAAACGCAAGCTATTCATGTAAAGCATAAACTGAATAATAGTTTACATCTTAGAACCTGTAAGACTTTTGAAAGCTTCGTTACAAATGAATCACCTAAGAAAAATGTAATGTAAACATGGAATATAAAATAAATCAATCATCGATAAATGAAATAAGTCGCGCACCAGTATGGGGTTCCAATAAAAGTGTTTCTTCTTCCCACAGTTCTGTCTAATTGAGCACTGACACCAAAATCGACTAAGAAAGTAGAAAATAAAGATTACCATTAGTATTCACACGAGTGAGTGACAACAGATAAGATCAACGTCACAACTCACACTATCAACATGAGTTAGAAAAATGTTGTTCTTCAGTGGACCTAAGGTATTGTTAACAGGTGGTTAAGAATTACCGATATCAAACCAAATCATTGCTAATGAACAAAGTACCTAATCACCGCTTTACTTAAAACTTTCATGACATAACTATAAATGCATCCACTCTCTTTATCTAAGGCCATGTCAAAAACTCAAAATGCATGTCAAAGTAGCTAACACGTAATGAACAATACACAATGTAAAGTTGTGATTGTGACCACCGGAGATTCGAACCCGGGTCTCACGACTGCAAACCTGACGCCCTTCTTAGCCCAATGAAACGATGAATGAACAGTCACAGAAACACTTTTGCAAATACAAAGTAATCACACAGAAGCAATTGGAAAGCACGAGTCTCAAATGTACTCCTCGAACATGATACATCTATTTCGTTCATGACGACAGACTCCATATCTTCAGCACTTCTTGCAGAAATTTTTTATGTGCTAACTTCTTTCGGATACAGATCAGTAACTACACCAGACAGGTCATAGCCAGTAGCACTCTAGTGAACGTACACAATTGTCAAAAGAGACCCTATCTTACGACGAAAAAGAGTTCTTAAAAAATCCTTTGACTAAGTTTGGTGACCAGGATAACCCCTTGACTTATCATTTGTTCCTTGCGACACGTCTGACCCCCTTATTCGTGCAATCTGTTAATAACTTTTTTAGCACTATTGCTGAGAGAAACAAATAAACAAACACCGCCAAAACACACCATCCGCCTTGAACATACGTATCAGGTTATGGTAAAACGACAAATTAACAATAATGTCATAATAGAACAGAACGTCATGTAATAAAAAGGGCAACGGTTCCGGAAACGTAGGGCCAGTACAAACCATGACCCAGCAATAATAATGCCACGACAAAGCAACAGCGTATGCCACAGGAACAAAAAAGCAACAATAAGGCAATAGTAAAGTAACGGTACAGCAACAGTAAAAATCAATTGCAAAATAAACGTCGTACTTTGACGTTTCGATTTTTTACACTACTAACAAAAACTCTCATTTTTAGTAATATCTTACCCAACTTGACTTCTGCATTCTCAGTCAGCAAGATGTTTTGACCTTTTATATCTCGGTGAATAACGTGATTCTGATGCAAATGATGTACACCCTTTTAAAAGAAACACAGAAATAGACGAATGCAGATCGCTTTAAATCAATTTATGAATGCACGCTTTCAACTACTTGAACTTAAAACAAGCTGATGTAGATACTAAAATAATCATCCTATTCTCTTCTAAAGGCAAACATCCACTTTCTAAATATGTTATCACAGGGCACAAAATACTCTTAATACAAATGCAAGGTCGATTTCCTTACTAGTCTAGCAAAAGAATGCTTGATCAGTATCAATGATTGTCAACGTTTCCACAAAAATTCTGGAAGGGTCATCTCTCTACAAAAGAAGTCTACTTGATAAAATAGTTGTGGTAACTATCATTAATATTGACACAATAAACCGCTTACGGTCACGGTATACCGCATTTTCCTTCCATTATTCCGACTGCAGAGCACGATAATAAAGAAATCAATCTGCTTTAGTGATTACTCACTGAAACGAGCGAAGTCTGCCTGACGGTTTCGCATAAGAGTGAAATCCTCAACTGAGAAACGCAATAAAAATAAATGACCCTATTTTTTGCGAGGGGTCTTAAATCAACACCACTATATTCCCGTTATACCAGGGCCGTAGTCACCGTGGGGCATGCGGGACATTTACCCCCACTTTTTTGCAAAGTGAACGTTTTCAAAAACTCTCTGTTAACGACTGTCAGCTATAAATACTGAGCATCGTCTCATGGAATTAACTTCCGACCGCGTAACAACGTTTCCTGTGATTTAGCTGGCTTCCATGTCTTGTTTTGCAACAGTGCTGTTGGCTTAAGCGTTATTAAATGAAGAGGTAACCTAGCTTTTGGCGGACGTTTTGCCCCTCCCCAAAATTTGTCTGTCTATCTATCTATCCATACACTCTTCAAGGGATTTTTCTTGCGATGTTATACGTTATGATTTTAACATTATCAACATTAAAATACTTAATATAGGGTTCAATATTCCTCTTCGACAAAAGGACAACTTACATTGAGAACTTCTCTCGATATATAGGCGATCCAATCCTCTTTAAGAGATCTTGTTTTCGTTGCTGTAAGAGAAATTAGGGTAAGATCACGCTTAAGGCTACAAAAGATCACTCTAAAAACAGAAACAAAAATTGAAGGAAGTACAGAAACACTATCTTTCATTAAAAACGTATGCGATTCACATGTGTACCTTGTAAAATACAAGATTAGGATGCTGAAACATGGCTCATGTTGATTGGAAAAGAGAAAAAGTAATATCTCTAGTAAAACACCTGCAGAACAGTCAATTAAAGAACTTTGAAACAATTAAAAAGTACGTCTCAACTGAAAACATAGTAACATGAACCATCTCGGTGGCTTTGAAGCATTGATAAACCCGTTATTTGATGTCAAGCAGACATGACGATAAAGGTCTTAAATATCGTTGCGAATCAAGACATGATAAGAAAAGTTCATTGTTTATATCGACAGACTCTAAAAGGCGACTAGCCAATATTTAAGAAACTTTAATCTCACTGCCACTATTCGACTTAAGACTTCCTGCTTAAAATTGCTCATAAACACACGTGTGGTAATTAGACGCCTGCTATCTACAAAAATAATGAAGACATCTGTTTTAAATAAGGCCAAAGCCTGTTCTGAATCTGAGTTACTGATGAGTGTGATGCAGGTAAAATATCACAAAAAACTGCATGTTTTTTGCCAAGAAAACTCTGTGTAATACTGTTACTTATTATCAGAGTATACAAATTGTGTTGCGACATCGTTTCTAACTGTACGATGCGGTGGTACCCAAGGGTTTACCAAAATATGATGATATAACAAGCTTATCGCAAAATCTGCCCATGGTAGGTTTGGCGTTACGAATGGGAGCATGTGGGATCAGGTGGAGGTATACGACTCCTGATAAGATAAGAATGCTGGCAAAAGTAGCAGCCCAAATACTACTGAAAAATACCGTTTTCAAAAGTTACCACTGAAAAAGTGGACGGATATGCAAATACAATTCATACAAAAATGTTATGAAGTTAATCGTTGTATTGATGTCAATGAACTTTGTCTTCCCTTTATGGCAAACCACACAGAAAGGCTCAACATTTGAAGGGTCAATGCAAATGAAGCTAACAACAACATAGCAGCAACTGTGTCCACAGTTTACATTTTGATTAACTACTTTCACATCTAAGCTTGGCAATCTAGTTGGTTGGTCATGCCAATGCTAGTAAAAAGTTAAAATTAAAACCATATGTATAGAAAGATTAGAAGAAATGGTACCTTTGACAAGATCTGTCACGGACCCAGCACCACAGAACTCCATAACAAGCTGAAAATAATACATTAATACAATATAAGTTCATTAAAAAAATCCCAACATATTTAGAAATATATTTAATGGCATGTTGACTTGATTTCAATACATGACAAAAAGATGTACACCACACTTAACATCGTGTCTAACTTCGAAATAACAACTGTTTTACAGTCTGTTCCCTTTTGGTCTAGTCTCTGTGGCAATGTTCTACTCATACGTAATGCATGTAACCTCTGTAAGTCAATAGCATAGCCTACATTCTTAAAATTAAGATTTTATAGCATCTCACATCAAACTCAATACTTGACAGGCCTTTGTCTAGCAGACTACTGTTGGCCCTATGAATTATAACAACCTGCAATGAACATACCAGTCCTTGTCTACTCAATATTCATTTCACGTCATTTTGCTAATAAAGGAGATGCTTATTTTCATAAACATAACAAGAACTCAGTTGATTTGCATATTTTCCCTAAAATAGCTTACAATTCCAAACAAATGAACAATTAGGAAATTAATAAAAGCTTGAAATCCTACACAAATACGTAATGTGTTCCTCTTACCCAAAGCTGATCATCTCCTCCCTGAAGACCCTTTTTGATGAATGCCCCATAATATCTAGCAATGTTTTGGTGATTTGAATACTAGTAAAAACAGAAAGATAACAACTGTAATCCGATAAAAAAATTCTACAGCAGATCTACACAGCAAATGACCAAACAACATAGGCACCAGCACTATTCAAAAGAATGTAATACAATTCTTTTCTTGTGAGTGTGTTGGCTTGCCTTTTGATCCACTAACTCAAATAACTCAAATAAGACACCTATAAAGAGGAAAAACAGTCAGTACAGTCCTTTCTGATCTGTGTGGATATTTAGATGTTAAAAACAACAGAATAAGTAATGATAAGAATAACTAACCAATCACAGTTGTATGCCTGAAAAATCCAATCTGTGACTACCAGATAACAAGAGTACAACTTGCACCAAAGTATTATCTCAAAAGACAGCAAGATGAGGTAAATAACAAAACAGTTAATATAACCTGATACTCCAAAAAATTTATGACAATCTTTTAAGCTACTAAGGTAGAGTATACATAAATACCTTTCTTAAGACATTTATCTCCAATTTAATTTCCTCTTCCTCATCCTGTTTGAAAAGTTAAAATACACATTAATTTAAAACAATATACTTAAATATTACACAACATCTTGTGTTTGTGATTACTTTGGGATTTCTACATCAGAAGATATTATGAAAGTATTCTATTCATGTTTAAGTTGATGGGGCTGAAGGAGCTTCCATAGTTACATGAATGACAAAGCAATGAAAACCTTGAAAAATAAGCAAAGCACTGTGATATATCTCAAAGATAAAATGTGACAATCTTGTACAACTGAAGAAATGGAATGCAACTACTTGTATCTTAACAGCTAAATAATTGTGACTTATCCTGAAGCTTTAAACAAACATTTATATGAGTATCTATTCAAGTTCATAATAACTACAAATATGCCTCGCAAGAAGCAATATTAAGTGAAGCAATGTTTTAGAACTTAGTATAAGAAGAATACAGGGCAATGTACTTAGCACTGGCAGTACAATAAGAATGGTATACCTCAGTCACACTCATGATCTTAATTGCTGCAAGCTGGCCAGTTCGCCTATGTCGACCCTATTTGTTAAGAGAAAAAACATTCAAAACTATTCTGCCTCTCAATACATTAAAAAACAAAAAATATCAACCTTTACTTTAATTATGGGTTTCTACTGTTCAAAACCTAGTTCATAATAACATGATATCAGATAATCACAAAAATGCAACTGTTAAAGTTACTGAAAGGAAAAATAGTATACAAATTGGTTTTACTTGTACATCTGCTTATGAAAAATATGCCATAATTCCGACTATTTGTTTTATATCAATTACTGATAGCTAATATTGAAAATAATCACTATGTTATCCCCATATAGTTCTAAAGAATTGCTAGCGAACATTGTTATCACCACTTTCATTATATCAAACATAGCTATGTTTATATATCCAGTTGCAAACAAGAGGTCGAGTTATGACAAAAATTAGACAGAAAGTATCCCATTGCGGACTTATACTTCAAAAGATTACACATAGTCTTTGGTATATCCATCTCAAGACACTGTACTTTTTAAGTTAATATCTAATGGACATTGTTGATATTTAAGCCAGTGTTCTTCCTGGAGCGTTTTTGTGTGGGGCCCCACAAACACAACAATTCACATCAATTGGCATCTTTTAGAAAGTCATTCCAAGGCATTTTCAGGTCAAAAATAGTGTGAGCTCAGAACACCCCCTAGACCCCAGTTCGATTTTGTTCCAGCCACTACGCACAATTTTTTTCCAAGGGAGAACACTGTAAGCTGTCAAGTTTCCACCAAAGCTAAGCTACCATTATAGACTTTAACCTTGTGTTTGTGACCCATTATTAACTGGCCTCATGTTAAATACACATTGGACACTTAAGTGTTGGCTTTCATTATAGGCCTTATGGTGTACTTTCGAGTATCGCTGTGGATGATCTCATGAACAGTAGCAGTTGTTCTTATATTTGCTCTGTTGGTTGATGGAAGCTTGGTTATTTATAATCATTTGTTGCACTTTAATTTCAATGGTATTGCTCATACAAAACTATTCAACTTTATGATACAGATTTTCTTGATGTTTAAGATACCTTAGCGATTGTTTTGATGTTCAGTCTTCCGCTACATCAAAATCACTTACATCAAATTGTGACAATTGTTTTACAACAACATCTTTGAAATATGATTGAAATAGGAATCAAACAGAACAATGAAAAGGGGATGGTAGTTCATACAAATCATGTCAAGATATTCATCACATACATCCAAAATACACTAAACATCATTTTTAATACTTTAATGGATACAAGGAGAAACTGTTTCTTGGAGAATGGCACAGTTTAATTTCTAACAATACAGAGGCAGTTCTTGTCATTCCATATCACAAAATATTGGAGAATTATACCCTAAAACAGCATGTGAACCACTTTTTGATTATCAGGTCAGGTTTAATGTCTAAACTTTGTAGGATAGAACTGATACTTCATGGAACAGACTGTAAATTACTTTTATTACACTTAAGGTGGAAAAACAATATCTATGGCAACTTTTCCACCTACAAGATGCAATGCAGGAAACAACTTATACTTCAGTAAAGACCTACTTCCATAGATGTCTGGCCATAATTTGCAAAAGCTATGCAATATGTCCAAAAAGTGTTCAATACCTTTGGCAAAAAAGGTACCATGAAGAAATTGACAGCAACTACAGAGACATTTATTCTCAATGTGCATATAGAATCCACAGTTAACAATCTGGGTTAGGTATGCTAAAATGAATTTTAAAACTGTCTATCTTTATTTTCCTCCAGCTAGACAAAAACTTTCAATTCAAATTAATTAAAATTCAAACACAATGCAAACCATAAAGGCAATATGTAATTTAATAAGTCCAAACCACCTGGAATTAACAGACGAATTGTTGAATGGATTACTTATGTCTCTAAAAAGATATTCAATGACAGGGTTAACAAATTATTGAAATAATTAACTAGCTATAATACACATTTTGGAAACCTTAAGCAGTCCTCTCCATGAGGTTTTTTAAAGGCAACTGACAGACCATGCACCTTGCAATAATTATTTTCAAAAGGCATGTAATTTATATATACCAAAAGCGCACCTAACTTCTACCAAGGTGCATGTGGAGGTACCCACATGCAAAAGCAACCCTTAAATAGAAAGGGATACTTTAGATAAGTATTAAATTGACAATAAGGCAATGGAGGTGTAACCCACGGTAATTACTAATTGCAAGCATATTTGTCACAAACCCTGCAGGTTTAACATAATCAGTTACAATTATGTATTTAAACAGAGTCAATATATATACCATACATAAAGTAATTACTTATGCTTTGGAACCTTTTTGAAGTTCAAGTACAGTTCAAGTACAGAAGACTACTTTTAGGGTCATTCTTATACTGGCAAGAAAACAAATGAATAGGATGGCAACAGTACTTCTAAAATTTATTAATACGTATATGTACATAAAATGATACAAAAAGTAAACTGTATTATTAGATACTTCACAAAATGTTGGCATAGCAAGGTCTACTTTGTTTTGTCACAAAGATATTTTGGAAATCATTAAAAATTTATAGATGTCCTTTCTGACCTTTTTTGCACTAACCAAAAACATCTAAGAAAACACATACAATACCCAAAACACAACTATTCGTATTTCAAATTTGACTCATGCACAGAATTTAAAACGCCATGCAACTACATTTATCAAACTAACAATTCTAATTGTGTCACTTTTAACATCCAAAAACCAGCTTACTATTTTTTTCTTCAGAGTTACATTTTCATGTCATAAAACATTATGGAGGTTATGATGAACAAGCTTTAGTATTCCCAACCAGACCAACCAAAGTACAGCCATTCTCAAAGACGCGTTCTTTAGTAAACAGGTCCTCAAAGAGGAACCTGGATAGGACAAAAATCTGTTCACAGACCTAGTATTAAAGTTACCTGCAAGCACAGAAATTAATTTCAGTGGCTATGTCTTTAGACATATATGCATGCTCTGTAGAGGAGCAATGATATAAAAAATGTTCACATGATCTTTTTTTCCAGTAATTCTATATAAAATTGTTGTATTCTAATTCTGATATTATCCTAATTGTGTAGACTGCAATGTACACAATTTGAATTAAACCAGTCTTGTCAGCATACAAGCAGCTATTGGGCTTACTCTGAGGTGTGTCATTGATAATTATATATAGTCAATCATGACCAAGACAAACAGTTTTACATCAATGGACCACATGTAACACTGTAGGATATCCACTACAACTACTGATCAGAAGTAAAGTTATATTAATCAATCATCTGTGCCAAAAACTAGGCTCTTGCTAATGAAAAAACCATTGCATTTATTCTTGAGTCCGGAAGCAAAACAGTGGTTAAAAGCTTCTAACCATACTGATATGGTTAAATGGTCAAGATTGTGTCTTGACAGAAACCGGAGAGACACCCTGGTTCATGCATAATATGTGCACCATAAGTAAAGAATACACATGTTATATATTGCAAGTGATTTATGTGAGTAAAATATTTCTTACTCTCCAGGGGGGATCATGATGTGAGTGGTATTATGCAGCTAAGTAACATGTTAAACTAGTGACTACCTATACTTAGTGAGAATAGGGGCAGAACATTAGATACATTCCTTTTGTATTTTGCTAGAGTCAGTGTTGTGTGTTAGTTGGTAGATGAATACAGTGTTGTGTTTCCTGCAAGCTCACATTTATTGTGTTGCCTATAACCTTATACATACACACACTAACACACAGCAATAGCCTTTTAAAATCCGAGGTAGGGTGTTGGCCAATTTAAAAATTAAAATATGTACAATTTAAAAGACCAGACTCCAGGCAGTAGCTTCACCCAATCTGAGCATAAGCTGTGAGATGATGCCACAACCCTCCATCCTGTACATTTCTTGTGCATTGCACAACGTTCATCTTCATCAAATCAATGATATTACCCAGTCACATCAATCTTGGTCTTCTTCTTATAAGGATAAAGTGTCATTAAACATGTGACAGTTTACAGTAAAAGGTAAAAATATATGCAAACACTGCCTATTTCATCATTATTAAACACGAGTATGACAGGAACCTTGATTTTTCAAAATTTTACAGAACCCTAAAAAAATAACTCCACCAAACATTTTGTCACAAGTTTTAAGTTAAGGCAGACTTAACTTAACAGAAGCATATCTATGTTAGCAATGTCTTAACAGCCTTATTGCTTCCTGTATGTGATCAAACATATAAAAGAGAGTGAGTTATCGGCACATCCACTCATAAGTATGTATATATGTACTTTGTTTGATGGAAACACTTCTTTGATAAAGGACCATACAAAATAGAAATGATAACAATGAGCACAGACGGCAAGAAACTTATTCTTGGATATTATTGGATAGTGACTAATTGATAATATTCTTAGGACAAGACAGGGAGTTTTAAGCAAAATACTATAGCAGAGAGCTAAAATATTGCTCATGTGATTAGGTCAAACTGTTTAATAGCAAGAGACAATTATAAACTTTCACTGTTAAATATTACCTGTAAACTATATCTTTTAACACCATGCATACACAGCCATTAATTTACCTACATGTTTGTTACAGATGTCTTATGCTTCTCCTGAAATTGTGAAAACACAATGTACTCATAAGAAACTAAAGTTATTCTTACTATAAATAGAAACATTAATCCTTTAACTCTCCTACGTAAAAACAGATAACACACAAACATATATATACCTTGTAAACCTGTCCATAGGTTCCATTTCCAACAACCTCGACCAGATCGAAATAACCTGCAGGGTCCTAGGCAAACAACAGTAAACACGAATCAGTCAAGATTCAAATCAAGTACCAACAGCCATATGCAAATGAAACAAGACTCTAAATATACTTGAACAGATCATGGCATGCTACAGCAGACATGCATGGTCAAGTTTTTAAGCCTTCGAGTGAAAGTTCATTTTAATAGCGCTCTTGATGACTACTCATATGCAATGACATAAAGGGATGCATGTAATCTTAAAATTTACAATGAAAAGATTAAAAAAGCCCAAACATTTTCTTAACACACCATATGGCCTTTTTCATGTTGATCTCCTTTTTTTACAGAAGTTTCTTCCAGTGACATGAATATAATCGTTTGGCATTTTAAGCATCAACAATATTTCTTGAGTTTATTTTACTTGGTTTTAACAAATGGAAAACTACAAAGACTTTAAAAAGAAAACATACACCTTTGTATGAATAAAATATACTTCTTATAACTTTCAGCTAGGGATTATTCATTGACTATATTTACACAGTTTAGGGTTGTCTAAAAGGCAGTAATAGTTGAAAAGGGACAGCTACCTATTCTGGCACTACAATTTGGCGGTCCTCCAATGTATGTTTTGTGCATAAAATCACAAACTCTCATATTTACCACTGAGGAATAAACCAGCATATTATTTGCTTGGAATATAACATGCAAATATTCTGAGTCATGTCAAAATCCTCACATACCTCATGGGCTAGCTACGTTATACATTACTAAGAACCTAGCAACTAATGAAAATCTTTCTACTGTCTACTTGAATTTTGTACCACCATTAATATGATCTAGGACTGACTTGAACAAACATTTTTTCAAGTGCAAAAACAACAGCAGACTTGTGAATGCCTGTTGGATCATAAGCAGGATTATGTCACCTTTCAACTTGCAAACTTGCCTAAACATTCTCAAAAACTAGCAAACTATGTAGACCACGTAAACTAAGCCAAAAATGCAAGATACATTACTACTAATATTGTTGAATAATTGTACATTGGGTTACACAGCCAATCTCAAGAGTTATCCGTGTGCTGAACCTAGCACACTTGGATAGCATGAACTCAAAGGAACTGCCTTGTGTATGAAAGTCCAATGAATGGTAATTGTTCAAAGGCTCAAGCCATTTCTGTTGGTGTAGATTAGGGGCAATGGAAGCATGAATAATAAAATGAAAAAATTTACACAGGAAGATAATTTTTGTCATTGATAGATGTAAATTTGAACAAATAGCTGATTGCTTGGGTTAAAGATTACTCAGATCTATCGGATCACTATCCATTTGTATCAGGAAAAAAACTTCAAGCACACTTTCAGCATGTTTAAGGCAAACCAATCTTGGAACAAATCAGGTGTCCCTCTTTTCAATGAAAACTATGAATTGTAACGAACAGTAAATAGGAAACATGCTTGAATTGTCTTTTTAGTTAGCACTAAATTCGGTTTACTACATAAGAAGCCATTACATATCACTGAGTGCAACCTATCAGCTGATTCATACTGACAATTTGACCACCAAGAATTAAACCAAATCGTAAGATATACCGACCCACTGCTAATCGAATGTAGTGAATGGTTGATGAAAGAGAAACTTAATGCCAAGCATTGAACTTTTTCTCTTTGACAGTTGCATGCATGCTACTGACGTTCAAAGAACTAAGGAGCATTCACTAACAGACTTCACATACATAGGAACTTCCAACTCAACTTCTATGAAACACGGTAGTCAGTATTCCAAATTAAATAGAAGAAGTAGCTATCACCTAGTAGTGTTTATGAATTCAAATCAGACGAACGATACACGAGCTTAAACCCACGCAATCAAAGCTAACATAGGTTGAGTCAACGGTCATTAGTTTTGTTATCGAGACTTATTGTCAGCCATTGACTGGAGTCTCAAAAGGTACACCAACGTTTTTACTCCTTTGTTTCTTTTGCAAGAGAATTACACGGGGAAATCGAACTAATGTTTGACAACGATTAGATAAATAACCACGTTCAAAATTTAACCGTTCTAAAATAGTTAACGTCGTTGCCGGTTAATCATCCGGAGGGATGGTTTCTCGCGTTTAACACTGACAGACATGATCAGACCCTTGAACGGGATGATTGAGTGAACGATAGTTCGCAAAAATTTGAAGATGTTTAAATATCTTAAACAAGTTTATATACCAAGTAAAGAGAGTTTTTGATAATCTGTCCAGAATAACATTACAATCGTTCACATTTAACTATGAGAATGACTGCCACGATAGGAATAACTAAGACTTTGTAAACCTGACATTAAGAGTACAGCAAGAACCAAACTGATCAAAACTTGGGAATGACCACAGCTTGTGGTTTGAGGTTCGACTCGCATGGCTGAAATAAACGAATACAGCAACTAAGCTTGGATAAACGGTAATCTCGGCGTGACTGGCTATCGTTGTTGACAATGAATAAAAAGCACAATGCTTCATGAAAATGACTCATAAACATTGTCCCTACCAAGTGCTACCTTGTCAAGACGTCTTTACAAAAAAACCTCAGAATCAAATGTTGCTGTGATCTCTGAGCCTGTTACAACTACACCGAAAATTTCGCTTACACAAGTTTCAGAGAAATTGACATCTTATTTAATGTTGTTTATTAACATTTGTTAAATGCCCAAACATAAACCTGGAATCAATCTATAACCGTTTACGGCTGCCGATAAACAGTAAGACGAAACCAGTATGGCTAAAGTGAAACGTGCCATGGGTTTCCTCGATTTAAATACATACTCTGAGTTGCAACCGTTTACCATTTCGTAGCAAGGTTTATACTTCACATAAATGTGATCACTGATTATCTCTGTTTTCTTCGGTTAACGTACGGAACCTGGCTGCTTACGGATTTTCCAGGAGTGCAACTCGTGGACAAACCTATCCTAAATCAGAAATGTCACAGTAACAAATTCCGACATAGGGAGGTTAGAGACTATGTTTCACGTGACCAAAAAGTACGTTCGACCGAAAACTAGGATATTTATTTAAAAACGATAAACATTAACAGTTCAGTAACAAGGTATTCCACTTTCTGGTCTTACCCTCAAATTTGACAGATCAATATCTTCCAGGCTGGACATGGTGGCTGTTTACCCTGCTGTACAGAATTGTTGAAAGTCAAACGTTCCAAACAAGCGAAAATATCTTCAAAAGTTACCGGCAACGAGAAATTGTGCTACATAATTTTTAAGCATAACAGACAGACAGAAACTATTGAGTATACTGGAAACACAAGTCACTCAACTACCATGCTACCAACGCCGGATGTTACAGGAATGTTTTTATGTGAACGCGCTTCACCTGCGAAAAAGGTTTGGGTACGAATAAAATGCATAATGGCCGCAACAAAAATGTAAAGCCCTTGTGCAGCCCAAACATCAAGCCCTCGCCACAACAGCTGTTAAGTTTACGTCCATCGTCTTAAAGTAACACAAAGAGATCGGCTTGCTACAAGTTACCAGTCCCTTGCGGAGAAGGATGCACTTATCTCCAGAAATTTGGGGTGTGATAAATAAACTGCAGTAGGTTTAACAAACATTAAGACAGGCAACTTTAGCAAGCTTTGTGGCAAAGCGACTTCAAATGGTATGGACATTTGTTGAGACTTCCAAAATCGAAACCGGCAATAACGGCATTAGATAGGGTACCACCTGGAGGGGAACGGAAGACAAGACGACCGAAGATCACCTGGCGTCGATCAGTGAAATGGAACTTGGAGCTAGTAAAAGTGACATACGATGATGCAGAACAGAAGGCCAATGACAGAAAACGATGAAGATTTCTTGCCAACCAAAGCTCGAACCGAGCGGGAGGACCCTGAACGATGCACTGTGAGCTTGGTTTTCTTGAACATTAAGTACTTGATATTCGCTTTACTTCTTAAGTGTATGATACAACACAAAAGCCAATTGAAAAATATATTTAGTCTCTGAATTTCAGTCCAGTTGCCGCACTGAAGGTGGAACTACAGCGTTTTACTGCCCTTCGTATTACGTTAATTCAAAATGTACAGGTCAAACATTTGAGTTAAGATTTCATGTTCAAATTGTCAAACTCAATAATTTGGACAAATGACACTTTTTACAAAACTAATGAAAATTGAGCTGGCTTTACGTAAATTGCTATGACATAAGACGGAGACTTAGCAGCAAAATAGAAGTGTGAAGTGACAGTAAAGATTGTTACATGCTTTCGCTAACGTTGCTGGGTGTCAATAACACAGAAAATCCCACTTAAATTGTCAATCAATCCACCCTAGACGCTGTATGGAATGTTACACATTTAACGACAAAATACAGCATCATTATCAACATAAAATATCCTCGAGGGATATATCATATACGTTGCAAAAAGTGATAAATACACTAGATCCTAATTTTCAAAATGGTCCCTAACATTGTGGAGGTCTCAATAAAAGACTCTTTTATGAAGCTATTCTTCAACCGCAATTGAAAGTGAAGAAACTGTTGTTTCACTCAGAATACTTATCTGGTCTTTACCAGTACATTGTTTTTCTAGTCTCTTCCTGTTGCAATGTTATTCTGTTGTCTCTTCCTTGTAGTTTAGTTTTAAAACTCAGTGATTCTGCCACATCTCCGTGATATTAGAACGGTTATGTGTTTGTAGATAAGTTTTAAATTGAAAATTTAGAAATAATTACAATCATAAGTAGGCAGAAACTCTTTCATTAGAAACAATCGGAAATGTAGTAAATGATATTTCTGCAGGTAAGTGGCAAATGTTTCAGGTGAAGATCGACAGAGAGACATAAACTTAATGCAGACATTAAGGTTTTGATCACCAAGCAGATTTACCTATGTTTCCTTGCTACAAATCAAACATTTGTTATAAACAATCGATATTTCCGTTGAGTTAAACAGACAAGCGGAAGATCGGTTTTCGTAAAATGTTATAGAAATCTTGAAGCATTAGACAAAGGACTAAAACGGCAAGTTCTTTCAACTCTTTAAGACTTAATAGCTTCAGAATCTAGGGATAGACTGTTTCGGTTGTACGAGTAGGTAGTTTTCACTTTAAATGCCACAAATTCCAATACAGGGATGACACGCCTCATTCGTCTTCTTTGAGGAGAGGAAAGAAATAATCTGGCATATAAAGTCACCCACTCACAAAATGTGTTTCATCCTAACTTATGAGGAAATCGGATTTCAGTTGTTTTAACCTTAAAAGAAGGACATCATTAGTTGTAAAGCTTTTTGAATGTCAAATTCCAACTCGAAATTAGGTTTGCTTAAAGATGGATGTCTTGTTACCTTGGCTAAAAAGTGTCTGCTACCTCCGTCAGGTACAGTTGCCAGTGAATGTAAATTTAAAGTTGCAACAGAAATAACTTGTTGAAATTGTATTCGTGTATAACCCGAAATGCAACAAAATCAGTCTTGAAATTTAATCTTCAAGTGCTTGACTGTCATAGTCTGCGATTGCTCATTGATGGGTATGCGAATGAGGGCTTCGCTCCGACGATAATGATCATTAGATCAGATGATGATGTCATGAAGCAAGACTAGCAAGTAACTCGATGACTAACTGATAACAATGTTTGTTTCTCTATCTTTTTGATAGTTTATGTACAAATTATCCACTTTCAATGATTCCAATTTTTTTGTATTCCACTCAAGTATAACTAAAAAACGACAGTACCGAGGGGTAGATCTTAAATGATCACCTCATGGGTTTTGTGTACATCCGGGAATTCGTAATTATACATTGCTCACTGTTACTCCGATCGGATCCGGTAAGTACTTACTCCGACCCGGACCCGAAAAATTGGCTTCCCGCCAAATCAAAATTCGACATATTGTGGATAAAGCAGAACATTAAACATTATTTGAAGATCTAAGTATTGAAGAACAGATCCAATATGAATTGCACTTGACTCAAGGGATGAAGTGAATACAATAACATTCGGCTTTGAGTGAAAAAAGCAATGAAATATGTTCAGGAAGGTTTCCAGCGACTATCTGCGGACATTGCTATAGAATATTGAACAAAGTAAAAGTTATGTCTGTAACGAGTTAACTAGATTAAGGTTACGCGGTTGGCACTTTGCTGGCAAAACAAAACGTTTCGTAAAAGAGCAAGATGCAGCTTTTATCGGCATTCATAAAAAATTAAACGTCAACCAGACTTCTCTCGTAACCGAGCAACAACACAAATAATGCAGAATGTGTCGTGACTAATGTGATAAAGTCAGCTTTCTGGGATATTTTTAGCATAAGCGAGTAAATGTTTTTGAAACGTCAGAATGACTGCTTCTTAAGAATTTACTGTACTGTTTCTTTTTGCCTGTTACAGGTTATTTTGCATGATTCAATATCGTGAATCAAAATTGGATTGGAGTATATGTGATTCACATGAGCGACTTAACTGCATGGCGTCTTTCATGTTGAATTCATTGTGTCACTGCTTAACTCTACAATGTGTTCCACACACTAAGTCTTGGCCCAGAAATTCTTAAAAGGTACCTATTCTCAGTTTGTAACATTGCAAAATTTGTAACACTGATGCAATGAAGCACGCTTCACCCAAGCCGCAAGATCCAAACCAAGACTAATGATTGGAGAATCACTAATTTAACTCCAGTCTCGTGCTCAGTCTCACTTGCAAGGTACAATTCACCAAATTGATCTCAATATACAAATTCACTGTCTTTAATGTGGTTCTCTTCATCTAAATCATATAATTGATGATACATTTAGATGCCATTTCCAATAGTAACGATAAACTTTTATAATTGCTATGTGCGTCATAATGCATTGACTTTGGGTGGTATCATAACTTCCTATTGCTATTCATTGTAGACTTTTCTTGTGCTATTGTAAGAGGAAAGCACTTAACAAGATTAACAAAAGAGGAGATCGTCAATAAAGAGCAAGGAGAAGTCTGGTGATATAGCAGGCACTTGATAAAAGTGGACTGGGAGACGTATGCATTAAATCCAGAGCCAATATAACGACCACTGAGTCCGTTAATTGACAGCTGCACTGACACCGAGAGTCACTATAATTCCCAATAGAAGGGGAATGGCTCTTGGATGCAAGAAATGGATGCAAGAATGCAAGAAATCTCTCCAGTTGAGAGAATTTCCTTTCAAGCTATAGTTGATTAGCAGACAACACGAGACTAGTCGTAGCAAGGAATCCCTCGACCTTTGAGGTAACAGAGATGATAGCAAAAATCATGTGATAGGTACAATGGCTTTCATAACCTCCACTTATGGCAGGCGAGATTTTAACAACGTTTTAAAGGCTTAGTAAATGTACCTCAGTGTTGTGTTATTCCAATTTAGGACAAATTAACAAGTGGAAAGTCAAAACACATCATCTAAGAATTATCGCTGGTATTATATCACTTGCCTTAGGCTTATCAATCTTGATGGCAACGACTGATGTCATGTTGATACAACGAAAGACGACTAAAAGGTATTTTATGAAAGGGCGAACATGTTACAGAGAAGTGAGATCATGATTATTTTGAATGGCATTAGATATCAAATAATTTGCATGCAATATTACATATGTTGGATTCACAGGGGGAAATCACCAGGGTTTAAACGTGGAATGGTATTAAGCAAAAGTTGAAAGGGATAGTTTATATGAAGCCATCAAAACGAGTTCAGGTCAAAATGACAGCATATTGCATGTGTTGCATTGACATGAAGTCATTTGTGTAACGTATTGTCTTGGGATAATGCACAGTAATGCGTCATCAGGCAATACATTTATGACGTCATATCTGTAGTCACCTGTTAAGTGTATGACTTTGCCGCAGGAGAATGGTTTTAGAGAGACATCATCCTCTGAATAGGAGAAGCACTCGTCTTTGAAGCATTGCATCAGCACGTATGAATAATATGAATAGAAAATTTCCAGCTGTACAAATAGTCACCATTTAAGCACAATGATATTTAAAAAGGAATTTAAGCAAATAATATTTAAACGTCACTTGCAATTGAACGTATTCAAAATTGATTTCAAAATTGTTGAGATAATGAAACATCCGGGAAGTGCAGAGAATGTTGAATGTTAAAGGAGTGCGAAGTACCATCAAGGACAAATTGGCTGTTATGCCGGGGGAGTGTGAAATGTTAGTTATCAAATTAGAAAGATTTTATTGTTACCTGAATTACTCTAGAAATATATATTCATGATACTAAAAATGTGATAAGAAGTACGTACAGGCATTGTAGGACCGGAAATTTCCAGGGGGAAATCACCAGGGTTTAAACGTGGAATGGTATTAAGCAAAAGTTGAAAGGGATAGTTTATATGAAGCCATC
>JANTCA010033747.1:0-11211 GCA_024741275.1 Chironex yamaguchii | reverse complement strand
ATCACAAGCTATTTGTCTCTCAAATCACAAGCTATTTGTCTCTCAAATCACAAGCTATTTGTCTCTCAAATCACAAGTTATTTGTCTCTCAAATCACAAGCTATTTGTCTCTCAAATCACAAACAAGCAAGGCTTGTCTGGCATGATTTATAACCAAAATTATTGCATTGTATAAAAAACTGACGCAAGGACCAAATTGCTTAATAACTGAATTCCAAGACTATAATTCCAATTTTATCACCAATACGAAGGTACCCTTTGACAAAGAATAAGAGGGGCAGAGGGGGTTCTCAGACCGGGACGTATTTTATTTTATTTGTGCATGAATAGCTTAGTCAAGCACTACTCCTCACCTTAACACATCTCCATTTATAATATCATTATTTCATAAAGTGATATTGACGTGTAAACCATAACATGCGTTCTTACTTCTGATATACTTAAGCTAACTTTTAACATAGAAAAAACTGCTCACCGCTTCCTCCTTGTAAGGCGAATGGTCACTACTAATAACTAAGACCCGACATCTGTAATAAAAACAATCAAAACAATCAACCAAGTGCACTGCAATTTGACAGAAAACGAGACAAACAAGAAAAAAACAAGGTAGACACGCAGGAAATCACTGGTAATTTTGAGAACAGAGGAACACTGCACCAATTGTCTCTGCTGAAAAAAATGTTTTCAAACACACTACAAAGGTAATACTACAACCTATCCTAAAGATTAATGCTACATGCCTTACAAAAGGCTGCTTAAAGATACTTTAGTACTTCGGTAATTTCGTAGGATATTCACAAGAGGTATCTACCCCACTCTAAACATTTGCCATGTAAACCTTAAACGAGCAATCGTGGATTATGTTCGGTGTTCAAAAGAATAATATTGGGTATTTTATACCTTTTTCAGAATGCCATTATACTCCTCAGAGTTTAATCACTTTGTTCAGAATGTAAAATATGTCTTCAAAATACCAAGAGATGGTGCAAAATGAAAACTCTTCAAGGTGTAACTAATTCCTTAAACATTTTCGGGTCAAGACTTTCTTTTTACGTTTCTTACATTACGCAACTGCGGACTGATGACTAGTTCCAAGCCGTTCTCATTAATACTATCATATAAATTGATTTCAACAGTTCTATCTTATACTCTCAAAAGAAGACATCCTTAATTGCAGGAGCCGGCGACTTGGGTATGTTATTAACAATCAATCGATCACTTCTGCTTCATTGTTTTCCTCGGCAAAAACTGCGTAATAAAAATAACTAGATAATGACGACCCAACAAAAATAAACTTCTTCAGACTAAAATATTGTGACATTGTAAAACAAATAAAATTATTACTAACAAATATAAGATCCCCAAAGGTGATAACAAGATGTAAAGAGAACAGGAAGTTGCTGATAATGTACAAATCATAATTGTCGGAGCCTACGGTAGAGGGTTGAACTTGTCGGTAAAATACAACTTACTTGAGCTTTGAAGCGATATCGTTCAGAATATCCTGTCGGCTGAAAATAACATGAAAACAGATGACACATATTTAAGTTTATACTTAAGTTTTCGAGCATGCAAATATCCTTTCAAATGAATGCAGGTTATCCACGTGTTTCAACTGATACTCATTACAATACTATAATCGCAAAGTAATAAGGGCGAGACTGCTTACAGCTTGATTAAATTTTCCCCCAAAAAACCTTAACGTAAACAAATCAATTAAATGTTAAAACTGGGTGACGAATTTGGGTGACAAATAACAGCTCAACTTTCTTATGAAGACGACGTAAAATAGGAGCTTGTTCCTCTTCACCTCTTAAGCAGGGGTGGCTACTTGGGTTCTACGAAGTCTTACCAGGCAAACGGAGGAAAAGTGGCGGTCTAAAACTAATGACGTAGACATTTATTTCATTTATACGATAATAAATTTTAATTTCGGTGCCTTTTAACATGGCCACTAACTGGCTTCAAGGACCTCTACTGTTCGCAGAACGAGCTGACATCTAGCCCTAAGAGCGTCTACATCATTGTCTAAAACGTAATGAAGAATCAGCACCAAAAATGTGCACTTTTCAGAAAGTAGGCTAACTTTCTTTGATCGCAATGATTCAATATGTGCCGTTATATGCCTTACAAAATTGGATGTAAAGATCCCAAAATATCAAAGTTTGCTGTTTAAAACGTTAGTTAATAAAGCACAAGAGAGAAACCGCTTTCTTCCGCCTCAACAAGTTCGCCACTGTGTAATTCGCTGGATATTCCAAAAGTAGTAGTTCTGTTAACTTACTGCATGTATGCTTTCACAAATTGTGCTAGGTTATGCGCGTTTTGGTTATTTGATACTTCCTTGATGTACTGATCCACCCGTTCCATGTTCACATTTTTCTGTTTCTGAAAAGCAAGAAAAAAAATGGAAACTTCCCTTACCGTATATACGAATGTACAGACTTGTGAAGAACGTGATGTATGATACTGTAGATGGTAAGAACACGTGCGAATGACTGAGATGGTTGGATGACATACCTAGAGGAAGGCATCCATCTGGCTCAATATTGTGTGGCTTGGAAGACCAAAACGAGGACAGCTGTCGACACTTGGACGCAGTGATGTGCCAATGGATATTAAAGAATTAAAAAATACAAAACTGAACCTGCTTACGTGTCAAGAAGGCGATATATGTATGTGCATGCGTGCAACACTCAAATGCCAGCCACTAGACTACAGGACAATACATTATACACTAAAAACTACAATCCTTCACAAAATATATTGAGACTCCTTTCCACAGACGCAATTTTTGGTTGATTTTTGAGAAAACCTTTCTATCTTCAATAAAAGGACAATAATTTTAAAGCTAACCAAATCCATTATACCTAGATACTAGAAAGATGATGGGGGCTGGGGGGGCGGGGGTAATATCAACCATGGGTTGCGTTAGGGCACAATTTATTTTTCTGAACATATTTTTGACAAACTTAGGCTGCAATCAGGTTGTAAAAATGTGTTTGTAATCAATCAACAGTGTTATTGATTGATATGGTAGGTGTTCTTTGCATGTACCGAAATTGGCGCTTTTTTGCTTATTACTCAGGTGCAAGCATGACCCCAGATTCCCTGCCAAATCCGCCTCTGTGACGACCTTTTACTATGTGGGACACCAACGTGTTACCGTACCTGTTACCCTACAGCATGTAGGCTTCAGACCAGGATTTGACGTGTTACCATCATTTATTGAAAAGAATACACGTCTATATTTTTAAAGAAATTGAGGTAACAAGTGGTAACACGTACAATCCTGGTCTGAAGCCAACATTTTGAACGGTAACACACATGGCAACATGTATGGTAACATGTGGTAAAACGTTCATAATGCAAGGATCTTACGTTAAATTACATTAATTAATAATTAATAACCATTAGTCGTATGCCATTTTGTAATAACTGTTCAATACTTGATGCGTTGACCCTTAGCAACATGTATGCTAATCGGCATTGAAGCTGTATTGACATTTGTTGACCTCTTTATTGTGACAAATTCATGTAATAGTAATGTAAAACCTGTTAAGATTCATCAACTGTAAGAAACTTTCATATCCTCCCCCTTATCACCCTTTATCCCCGAAATGAGAAATGCTATTTTGCTATGTATGCTTATGGGTACTGGAGTGGTATTCACATTTATTCGTCTCCTCGCTGTCAAAATTCATTTGTTACTATTATTTTCATTAGGTGACCATCAACAATTTGTTAGATATCAAATTCTTAACAGCCACCGTACCCCCAAGGCTCTGTTAAAATGGCCCCGCCCTCCCAATAAACAAGCAAGGTCTGCTTTTCAGTGAGGATACGATTTTCATACATAATGTGATACCATTCCACACGACAATATGAAGTAATTCAACCGCTACAGATCAGCATCATCAAGCAATATTTCATTTTATTTTCAGACAATGCTTCACAAAATATATCGAGACTCCTTTCCACGGAGGCAATTTTTCGCTGATCCTTGAGAAAACCCTACTATATTCAATAAAATGACAACAACTTTCATGCCCCTCCCCCGTACAAAGCAATGTTGTTATGAAATCATCATTTACCTTCATCTTCCTCTTCAATTCGCACAACAACATTGCTTTGTAGGGGGAAGGGGCGAAAAATTAACGTAGTCTCACAATTTTTGTGAGTGACTGCAGGTTTGTCGACGTTTTTCTGTCCACCGACTGTTGCAAAATGCACCAACTAAAACAAGCTAATCACAACATAAGGGCCTTTATGGGAACATCAGACAACACATTGGCAAGAACAAATACAACAATTCGACAACAAATATAACCATTCAACAACAAACATAACCAATCAACAACAAATATAACCATTTACAAACAAATATAGCCATCCAACAACAAATATAACCGTTCAACAACAATCATAACCAATCAATAACAAATATAACCATTTACCAACAAATATAACCATTTACGAACAAATATAACCATCCAACAACAAATATAACCGTTCAACAACAAACATAACTATTCAACAACAAACATAACCCTTCAACAACAAGTATAACCAATCAACAGCAAATATAACCATTTACCAACAAATGTAACCATCCAACAACAAATATAACCATTCAACAACAAATACAACCGTTCAACAACAAATATAACAATCCAACAACAAATATAACAATCCAACAACAAATATAACCTTCAACAACAAACATAAGCATTCGACAACAAATATAACCATTCAACAACAAACATAACCATTCAACAACAAATAAAACCATCCAAAAACAAATATTACCATCCAACAACAAATATAACCATCCAACAGCAAATATAACCTTCAGCAACAAACATAACCATTCGACAACAAATAAAACCATTCAAAAACAAATAACCCTTCAACAACATACATAACCATTCAGCAACAAATATAACCATCCGATAACAAATATAAACAATTCATCAACAAATATAACCGTTTTTATCGTCATTTAGGCAGAAACCGTTCTCTTCTAACGAGAGAAAGCAGGATAATGGAGATATGAGAGTCCTATTTCAAACCACCGCAACAGAAGTAAAAAAATAAGCAACATGTCAGAAATGCTTTCCGATAGATGTCAGAAATGCTTTCCGATAAGAGAAATTAATAGTGTGGAATATACTAACCCGAGTCCCTTGTTTATGCAAACCTAAGGTTCCATTTCACAAAAGCGTATTGACTTACTCTGTCATCTGTACCGTTCTAATGTCAAAATCGTCTACATTTCATCCGCCATTTCAACATCCTATCCCATTTAGACCCCTGCACTCACAGTAACTTAAAGCAAGGTTATTGTCATCACGTCTCCCCGGCTTGTAAGTTGCATGATTATCATAAAACGAGCTTCACAGATTACGACAACGATGACACAACTGTAAACTTCAGTGTGATGCACGGGTGATAAGATTTACTAATACATGTGCATTTGTGTGTTGTACTGATGACGAGACAAGAGGGCCGAAAGTAAGGAAAGATGCATGTAGCAATAATTCAGAATGAGCAAGGCTTGAGCGTAAATCCTCACTGATGATACCGATCTAACAGCTTCCATCTATACAAACATATTGTTATAGTACCTGGTCACAACTGTTCATGGACCAAAAAACCCTAAATTAGCATGTAGTATCAAGTAAAAAAAACAACTCGAGACGAAACAGTAGAAATGCTTTACTCATATTTTCATTTTTTGAGTTCCGTCCTTGAATAAACCATTATTGTACTTCTTATCTGCTCTAGGGAAACTGCTGACAACCGATGGTATAGAGTTTCCCACCCACAACCCCATGTAAGCTGTGAAATCCATTGCGTACGTAATCTGTTTTCCCGATAAACAATAAACAAGGTAACGCTATCTACAACAACATAACAAAAAATGTGACCTTTAGTCTGGAAGTGTTCCAAAACAAGTGACTGAGTAATTTCTTCAAATTCATGTAGCACTGTCGGGCTAGCGTGCTGTCAACAAAGCATGAAAATTTTCATTTTCCCGCCCTATACGTGACCAAAACGATGTAAACGCTTCTTGTCACTCTGTCACATAAATTTTATACTTTATTCAATCTTTTTATCTTCAAAACATTGAAATGATACTTAGAGCATCTTCAAGTCGCCAAATTCTTGTTACACCAAAACAAGTAAACTTACACTTCCAAAATGGTGAACGATGAGAAACTTCTGCGTGGAAGAAGTAAATCCTTTGGTTTCCAACTGCCAAGACGCAAGCTGAAAGTAAAGAGAGACTGTCGCTTAAATGTGTAAATGTGAAGTCCATAACACAGAACAGCAATAGGCATAGAAAATGACAGCGTTCACTTCTCTTTTAGCAACCTCCGTCTACCGCATGGACTTGATCACTTCATTCATTACGTCTCAAAGGAAGATGCTAAGTAAGATACTGTCCTTGCGGGGTACTACGTGGCACAGGCAAAGTTTTCATGAGACCTGGTAGGCATAGACGTCTGGACATATATTAAAAGCAAAACTTGAACAAAGATATCAACTGACAATTATGCAAGCTCCTGCACAGGAAGATGTGCCGTTCGGATGTCCTTAATGCGAGCCGCTAAATTCAAATAACTGAAACGGCGGAATTGTGGGGAATAAATGTGGGCTCCTATGTTTTCCAAATATTCTTGCTGTTGTTACAAACAAGCAGCGAATGCGAAACCAATCTAGTTTTTCGTCACCTAATTTGATCCTTTCTTCGTGAGGCCTGCTAAAGATGAACCGTCTTCTTAAATGGTTATCTCATTAACTGACAGGCTCATGGATTGATTGGAAAAAACGTTTACTAAACTTTAGTAGCCACTAGATTCTCGCTTCTATTCCAATCACACAAAAGCTATCACGTTCAAAAATATAGGATCTTTCCAACTCAGTGAGTATCAGCAAAGCCAGGAGGCTTAGCAGCAAAGCGACCACGGGCATGCAATTTGAGAACAAAAGCACAGTCATGTGATCTTTTGATAGCTAAATCAAAATAAGCTATAATATCTACATGTTACCAATTGTACTAATATAGAAGGTCGTACTTAGAGTATTTAGCTCTGCAGACGGGCATACTTCTTTTTTTCCTTTTCTTACTAGGAATCTTACAAGGAGTTTTAGTAGGAAGAGAGCTCTTTATGAGAGTGGGCTCCCGCTACCTTCTCTCACCAATGGTATTTTGTTTGTGGTGACGCGGATTCGAACTCGCAACCTATGGCCGATCGCCGTCTTGTCCACTATACCACGGCGGTTCTGCGTACTTCTTACACGGTCAAATAATGTCTTGAAAATAGCTATAAAGTGCTGGGTTGAAAGTGACAATGACTATCCAATTACACTTACCTTTCGATTACTGTATGAAAATCAGTGTCGAACCTGTGTTAACTACACTGAACGTGAACCAATTTCAGGGCCTGAACTTTCACAGTTCAGCAACGCCAAAGAAATTGAATAAAAACAGAATTGATAACACGAATTAACATATACCTAAATTAACCACATTTCCCAACTTCGAAACATGCAACTGACATGACAAAGTAATGCAAGACAAAACACGAAAATCTATACGGTACATTAAATTCACAATGTACTTAACTAATTGGATAAATCCAATGAAACTATTGGCCAAAAAACGAGTATGGAATTTACATCACGAAACTTCCTCTACAATAAACAATTATGCTAAATCAGTTAACCACGAAGAGAAACTTGCAAACAAGGTTTGTCATACTTTTTCTTCTCCCCATTCCTTGAATCCTGCACTCCTGGCAGCTGGATCGACTACGACGAGCCCCACAACCCATTCTGGTTTTAACATCTGAAATGAAGTGTGTACATCATTTAAAAAAGGCGAATACATAATCGGAAAAGGGAAACGAAAAGTAACCAAGTACATCAAACTTCTGTTTGAGACTCACAAATTTTCAGGTGGGAAAGTAAATTACCGTAAACATTTGATGTAAAGGGCTTAAAAAGCATTCCGGTGGTACCACCATCAAAAAGTGTTTGGTTGCTAAATGCCACACTTGAAAGTACTGTGATAATGATGATGAGCTTTGCCGTGTCCAGAAAGTAGAAGTCGAGGTACTGAGCAGTTTCTACTCGATTTTCTCTAGGTCCTTTGGATTTGAAAGTACTGTTCTATCAAACATCGCATCAAATGGAAACGCGTCTCGAGTGTCCTGAAAGGTGGCGTTTCTTGTGGTTTTGCGATTCCTGGAGGGTGGAGTTTATTGGAGTGTCCTTTGTTCGGTACTAACATCAAAGGTGCTGCACTTCTTTTAGTTTGGCTATTTAAAATGTATACAAGGTATTCTCAAAAACATCAGAGTTACTCGTTACCATCGTGTTTACATTTGCCATACCTAAAAGATGACTCGCCACGCGCTGGTAGTTCACTCTTAGCACCGTTCCGAACAAAAAAATCGCCACCACCCCTACCCCCCAAAAAATCAGGCCTTTTGCAGGAACTGTTGCACAATAAAAGCAAAGTAGGCAACGTACTCATTGCAGTGACTTCCACTTATTTTACTTGCGCCTTACCTGAAAAGAACTAAGCCATGCTAATCACGTTTGAAAAATGCACTGGGAGGGACACATAAGCGCAAAAATCGCGACAAAAGTGCTCGTAATTAGCAAAGCATGAAGAATACCCTGCGTACAAAGGGTAAGCAGTAAACGTTCAAACTTACCGCAAGATGACACAACACATTCCCTCCTGCTCCTACACCGAAACCGATGATATCTTTCGTCAGTCTGGATTTAATAAAAATGCAGATAAGTTACGTTGAATAAGGGTCTGACCTAAGGAAGAGAGACGCTCGCTCCTACGAACTCACCTAGAAACTTCTGCACACTAGGTTACCGTTCATATACATCTTTGTATTCAATGTCGACTTGGCATCAATGTCGACTATGCATGTACCCGTCAATACCAAAATTATTGGGGCGTCTTCAAAAACAGCTTAAATGTCAATCACTGGAGTTAGGGAGTTGTCTTAGTACATGGGGGACTGAAATATAATCTCAACTTATCAAAAAAGATTTTACGAAAAATCGGTCAGTTAAAAATATTACGACGAAATGTTTTTAGTTCAACTTTAAAGTGTTAAGTAAACGGTCATTGCTTTTTCGATATGTCAGACCGTTATAAAAGTCGCAGGCAGCTTTAACAAGGAACCCCTCTCTTTGCTACCTATACGACACAAGATATTCACTGAAATTTGAAAAACACTTCTATCTCTTCGTATAATCTAAACATCGAATCTTTCATTCTCTTTAATAATTTTTCTCCCCTTTCTCTGCATCTTACATAATTTAGCTGTTTTAATGGCTCTATTCTCGAAAGGAGACTGATTATCGCACGGAAATGATTTCACCTCACAGACACATCCACAAGCAAATCTACATCAGAACATGTTTTGAAAAACATTGTGTAAAAATATATCAGAAAGCCGTGAATGCAAAGACGGTCTGAAGCGATGACTGATATGGGGACTAAGCCACAACGATAGGTTTGTTGACAGCTGTTTGCTGATCTTTGGCTGCAACAGATACCCTAGCATAGCCAGTAACCATTTCTATCAAACCTTGACAAGGTTCAAGTATGTAAACAAACCTAAACAAATGTGTATTTGGGACGATACAGATACTTGCCTACCAAGACTTGCATCCAAACATTCTCAATGAATATACAGCAGAGGACGATCAAGATGTATACACAAAATTATTACCGTTTGACGATAAATAAATGTTTAAATTCTTGCTCTAACACATTTTGCACTTTGATTGCGAAAAGGCGATAATGAATGATACTAAGCAACCTTGTTGGTCACATGGTCTGGTTATCTGGATACATGTAATTTGGGTTAGAATAATTTTTTGTTACTTTTTAACACTTAAAAATCCGGACACAGCTGATGCCACCTGCAGGCAAATTTGTATTAAAATTGTCCCAAGTACAATAGCAGTTTACGATGGCTTACTTCATGATTAACTGGGGTGAATGACACACCATCTGACAACTGTTAAGTGAACTTCTTTCTTCATAGCTTTTTCGCAACTTTCCTCATCTTAACTTTGCCGCAAGTTTAACAATCTGTTTGCACTGAAAGTAGTCCGAAAGTCAATCATGTGTAACTAGCGTTATATGGAAAGGGATATGGTTCACACATTTTAATATCAAATTTACTTCAAATCGCAAAACAAGTGCAAGTTCTTACTTAAAATGCTCTAGGACAGGAACAAGCATTTCTGCCATTTTCGGTAGACTGGGGAATTCATACCTAACAAGCAAAAAAACAAAGAAAAAATAAAAACACAGTCATATACCATAAAAAGCCATTACTTTCCACATGTAGAGCCAGAGGGAGTAAGTAATCAAGGAATATAGAGAGAAAGTATGAAGCTTCACTCATAAGTAATACAAAGCTCGACAATACACAGTGACGTTAGCGTTGATGTGTCTTTCAACCCTTTCTTTTTAAGCTGCTTAACCCCAAGTAACCCATTACTAGATCATTGAAAAAAGCTTTCTCTGGCAAAGTTGACACTGTTATACTTCCAATTCGGAAGTTTTATTCCACCAAGACCTAAACCATACAGGTTTCCGTTAGTCTGTTTCTGTCTATCTGTTCCATCTAGTCTATCTGTTCTCAATGGTCAATTGTTCTCTGTTATCTGTCCATTTGTGTCAATGTTCACGATGAGGAAGTGCTCAAGACAACCCTTTCGTTACACTGCAGATGCAAAATAAATCATCCTCCAAAGTAGACGTGAAGGAAAAATAACTTTTGTCTATAGAAATGCTGTAAGCGCAATATTTATCATATAAAGAATCCGTCAATGACAAAATAAGTTGTGCAAAGAAATAATTAATAATCATGATAATACATACTGCGATGAGAATTTCTCAGCACCTTGTTGCTAAAGAAGGAACATAACAAAAACAATTTTAAGAACTAAGAAAGGACCAAAATCACCTGCCAAACGAATTATAAAAAATGCCTGTGTTTGGATCCATAGATATAGCGCATGCAGAAAGCAAAATAGAATGATCCAGGTATATGTATCCATAGATATAGGGCATGCAGCAAAGTCAAATAGGGCGATGCAGGGACATGTATCCTTAGATACAGCGTAAGCAGCAAAATCAAATGGAACGATGCAGGGATA